>MCFE01000740.1:0-40649 GCA_002104905.1 Basidiobolus meristosporus CBS 931.73
ACGCCAAGAAGATGGCCACCTTCTTCTTCTCCACCGCATCCCAACACGGTGGCCAAGAGACCACAGCCTTGACCTCCCTCACCACCCTTGCCCACCATGGGATCATCTACGTGCCATTGGGCTTCACCTCACCACACCTGAGTGACAACAGCGAGGTGATTGGTGGAAGTGCTTATGGTGCCGGGACCATTGCCAATGGAGATGGCTCCAGAATGCCCTCAGCCAAGGAATTGGAGGTAGCTGTTCACCAAGGAGAATACTTCACCAGTATTGTCGCTCAGTATGTTCGTGGTAGAGAATAAGCAACTATTCATGTTACTCCATCTTGTAATTTAAATGCACTGTGTGACTTTGAGCTCTTGATAATACTTTCTCCATGCAATAAATATACTGGTCTTAGGTTCCATTTTTTCGAGTTTTCTCCTTTTACGGTCCGCGTGCTGCCCTTATTTAGTATTGATTCCGATTTCTCCTCCGTTTGTGGTTTTTAGTAAATCCGTGGGAAGTCTGATGGCTTGTTTGAATCTTTAAGGTGCTGTCCAACGCACCCCAAATTTTTTATTTCGCCTCTCACAACACATCCTATTGAACTTTATGAAGCTAGCCTAGCCCCGCGATGCCCCTTTCTGCCTTTACGAATTAGTCCCAAGTTTCGAAGGCATTTGTCACACATCATTTGATGCAATAAGCTGGTGAGACTGTGACTCACAGCATAAGCACTTATTTCTTTTTTGTACGCATTTATTGGTACTTGGAAAATCTCGGCCTTTTTAACCATGGTTCTGCATGACAATTTAGAGGCCAATATGCTGTTGCAATTCATTGAGTTAGCATCAAAATTATTCATGCCATGAGTTTCTCAACAAATTACTAGCATATAGAATATTGACGTGAGATTTTGCTTACATTATGGAAATTAGCTATCGCTCATCAAACATTTCGAGCTCACCCATCTCATCCAAATGCCCCTAAATTCTACCCATTGCATCTTGAAGACCTCATCACATATGCTCGCCATTAGTTTTACTGTGCGAGTACTTAATTTTAGTTACATCAGTTAATTGCTGTATAGCTGCACATTCCTGCAGTAATGGCAAACCACATCCAGGTCCCTGTTGTGCATTTTGCATACTCATCCAAGTAGTGACCTTAGCATAGCCAACAAGGTTACATAGTCCAGTATTTAGTCAGAATATACTTGGACTAAGCTTACCTATATGTTGACTACTTATAACTTGGTATCTCTTAAAAGGCCTCAATATTGTTGTAAGAGTCTTGGAGATATTGGAAGTGATTGGGAGGACAAGTAGATTATGTGGTTTTCACTTAATGATTTAATGAATGTAAAAGTAGTATTTATACTTTTACATGGTCTTGGCATTACAAACATGTAAAATAGGTTGAGAAAGGTCCCAAGAGCATGTGTGCAAAGTTTGGAGCTGTTTGGACAACTTATCAAATTTTCATGTTCTGGGTACCTGGTATTCTGGTGAAATTATTCCAAGTAGATCCCAACAAGGAATTTGGTCAGTATTCTCTAGGATTTGAAGGTAGCAATCTAAGTGACTAAGTTAGGTGCATATTTAGGTGGAATTACAAATTTTTACAACACTCCCACTCAGCTAAATGCTCATACTGACTAGTCGTAATTTTGACTCAAGATATTCAAACTTGTCTCTAGCTAATGGTTTGGTAATTATGTTTGCAAACATTTCACATGTAGGACAGTAACCTAAGCTAACTAAGTTATTCTCTATAGCTTCATGTATGAAATGATGTCTAATATCTATGTGCTTGGTTCTAGCATGAAAAGTTGGATTTCTACCTAATTGTATACATCCTTGATTATCTTGAAATAAGTGATAGGCGTTTTTGACATAGGCCTAAATCTGTAAAAAGCTTTCTTGATTACATTGCTTCTTTTGTAGCTTCACAGGCTGCCATTTACTCTGCCTCTGTGGTAGAAAGTGCTACAGTTGGTTGCTTTCTTGAATTCCATGAAATTGCTCCTTTGCAATAAAGAAAGGTGTATCCTGTGGTGGATCTTCTGTCTTCTAAGTTTTGTCCCCAATCAGCATCAGAGTATCCCATAAGATCCTGTTCTGAATCCTTATAGGTGTATCTTAAGCAGATATCAGCAGTTCCTTTTAGGTATCTAAAAATCTGCTTAACTGCTGCAATATGATCAGATCCATAGTCCTGAATATATTGGCTGACAACTCCCACTGAATATGAGATATCTGAACATGTTCCAAGCATGCTATACATCAGAATGCCAACCATAGACTGATAAGGAAAGTCCGGGCTTTCAGATGGCACCAAGCTCTCTTGATTTGGTTGAGTTTTGACCAAGTTAAGGTTTGTTTCCATAGGGGTAGCTGCCAGTTTACAGTCTTCCATTTGGTACTTCTTTAGTATATCTTGAATATACTTGAACTGGCTTAGGGTAATAGTCTGGGTACTTCTGTCTATGGAGAACCTGATCCCTAAGTAGTAACTGAGTTCTCCTAGATCGGACATCTTGAACTCCTTTGATAGGCTGGATTTAGTCTCTTCTAATGCTTCTAGGTTATTGGCAGCTATAATAAGATCATCCACATGTACAGCTAATAGAACTGGATTGGCTCTATCTAGCTTATAGTATATACTATAGTCAGCATTACTCCTTTTGAAACTCAAAGATTCCAAATAAGAATCTATCTTGCAATTCCAGGCTCTTGGTGATTGTTTGAGACCGTATAGAGCTTATTTAAGCTTGCAGACCAAATGGGGGTCATCTTGGTCAGCAAACCCATCAAGTTGGTCCATATGCACATTCTCATCAAGTTCTCCATTCAAAAATGCAGCTTTTACATCCATTTGATGAATGAAAAACTTATATTTGGCTGCAATAGTCAATACTAATCTGATGGAATGAAACTTGACTACTGGTGCAAAGGTCTCAGTGTAGTTAAGTCCTTTTGTTTGAGTGCATCATTTGGCCACAAGTCTTGCTTTGTATCTTTCAATTGCACCATGAGCCTTGTATTTTGTCTCAAAGACCCATCTGCATCCAATTGATTTTTGGTTAATTGGTAATTTGACTAAGTCCCAAGTTTGATTTTCCATCAGGGCCTGATATTCCTCAGTCATTACAGATTGCCAAAACCTTGTCTGAGGGCTATTTAGGGCCTCTTTTACAGTCTGGGGTTCATCAATAAGGACTGAATAGGCATAGGCTAAGTTTGTACCCTCATTGATATAGTAGTTTGTGCTATTTCTTGTCCAATTGAATCTCCAGGCATTTGAACTGGAATGATCACTTCTGGGATATTCCTGGGCACTGATTCTGGCTGAACAATGGTTGTGGAGTCCTCTGGAGTGAAAAATTTTTCATTGTTTTGCTCTGATTCAATCCTGACAGTTGGTGGATTTGAGATCAGATTTTTGTCATCATCTGATGTCATTTTTGTGAAAATTTTGAATTTTCTTGAAACAACACATCCTTGGACTTGATTAGCTTCTTTGCTTTGGTATTGTAGAGTCTGTATACTTTAATCTCATTGCAGTAGCCCAATAATTTTTTTTTATTTTACACTTTTTGGCTCAAATCTTGATACAGCAGTGGCAACTGATTCCACCCAAAAATCATAGGATAATTTTTGATCATGGATCATAGATCTTGCCATATCAATTATTGATCTGTTTGCACGTTCTGCTATTCCTTTTTGCTGTGGGGTGTATGGTACAGTAGTCTCTTGGTTTATCTCATGAATTTTGCAGAAGTGGATGAAGAGTTTTGAGGTATATTCTCCACCATTGTCAGAGCATATTTTCTTGATTTCTTCACCAGTTTCTCTCTCCATCATTGCTTTAAACTCCCTGAACTAAGACAGAGCTTCTTCCTTTCTCTCCATGAAGTAGACCCATGTGTATCTTGTATAATCATCAATAAAAGTGATTAAATACTTCATCCTGCCTAAGGATAAATTTGCATAGGTCCACACAGATCTGAGTGAATTAGATCTAATTTTTTCTTAGTTTTGATTAACCCAGAGCTCTTGAAAGGTTGTCTGGCTTGTTTCCCATATATGCAGGCTTCACAGTGCTCCAAATTAGCTGGGGGATTAATTTTTACTCCAGAAATTAGCTGATCTTTGATCATTTACACAAATAATCAAAATTGATGTGTCCAAATCTCCTGTGCCAAAGCATTGGTGTTTCTTCATTTAAGTTACTTATATTGGCTTCCAAATATGATGGAATATAAGTCAACTTGTATAGATTCTGATCTCTGATACCCAAAGCAATATGGGCACCATTTTGATCAGTAATCTTGCATCCAGAATTGTCAAAGCTGAAACTGAGTCCTTCTGCAGTGGCCTTGCTTACAGACAATAGGTTCTTGGCTATTTCTTCAACTGCATCAAGTGTTCTATTGTTACATATGAAAACCTTCTTAATTGGAATATCTTGATATTGGGTAAAACATTCTTTTGGTGTGTAAAGTGTTGAGATGCTCCAGAGTCAATATACCACATCTGAAAGTCCTTGCTTGTGATCATATTTAGTGCAGATATGAATAGTCTATCTTCAGTTGTTGCAGCAGTTCCATATTCTGGCTTCTTTTGCTGATTATCTTTCTTTTTGAGACACTGGTCTGATGTGCTTCCTTCCTTTTGCAGTAATTACAAAACAGGTTGCTGTTGCCTTTGTAGGGTTTTGGGTACCTCCTTTGTTGGCTATCATTACTAATTAAAGCATTTTCTTCTTCCTTCTTATTGGCACTTGATTTTCTTAATTCTTCATCCAGGAGCCTTCCATATACGTAATTTAAGGTCAAATCTTCAATTCTGGACTCTAGGGCTGATACAAGGCCCTGAAACCTGTCTGTCAGGCTATTCAAGATTGGAACCATCACATCCTCATCATTGCTTGGTACACCCACAGATTCCATTTCATGTATGTGCAGGGTAATTCTGTTAATTAGATTTTTCATTTCTTTTCCTGGCAGCATCTTTGTAGTAAAAAACTTTTGTCTCAGATACATTTTCTTAGCAGCTGAACATGACTGGCAGGTGTCTTCTAATGCCTTCCAGGCAGCCTTTGCCATTTTTGCTCTTGAGCATTGAATTAGCAATTTGTCCTTAACATTAAGGCAAATGCAGTTAAAGGCACTTTGCTCTTTCTTCTAGTACTTTAAGGCTTCCTCTCCCACATTTTTAGGAGGGCATTCTTCTTCCATGACAATATCCCAAAGGCCTCTTTCTTGTAGCAGCATCTTCATCTTCACCTTCCACACTCGGTAGTTAGATCCATCCAACTTTTAGCAGAGGGAAAAATTCCAGTAATAGCAGTAGTAGACATTGCAGAGAGTGCCAGCCTGGGGCTCATAACCTATTGTAAGAGTCTTGGAGATATTGGAAGTGATTGGGAGGACAAGTAGATTATGTGGTTTTCACTTAATGATTTATTGAATGTAAAAGTAGTATTTATACTTTTACCTGGTCTTGGCATAGCAAACATGCAGAGTAGGTTAAGGAAGGTCCCAAGAGCATGTGTGCAAAGTTTGGGGCTGTTTGGACAATTTTGAGAATCTTGATGTTCTGGGTACCTGGTATTTTGGTGAAAGTATTCTAAGTAAATCCAGACAAGGAATTTGGTCAGTATTCTCTAGGATATGAAGGTAATGATCTAAGTGACTAAGTTAGGTGTATACTTAGGTGGAAATACAAGCTTTTACAACAGATATTGGGTAAGAAGTTCTTTTTGGTGTGTAAAGTGTTGAGATGCTTCAGAGTCAATATGCCACATCTGAGAAACCTTGTTTGTGGTCATATTTAGTGCTGATATGAATAGTCTATCTTCAGTTGTAGCAGCATTTCCATATCCAGGCTTCTTTTGCTGATTATCTTTCTTTTTGAGACACTGGTCTGATGTGTGTCCTTTCCTTTTTCAGTAGTTGCAAAACAGGTTGCTGTTGCCTTTGTAAGGTCTTAGGTACCTCTTTTGTTGGTTATCATTGCCTATTAAAGCATTCCCTTCTTCCTTCTTATTGGTGCTTGATTTTCTTAATTCATTTTCTATGAGCCTTCCATATACATAATTTTAGGTCAAATCTTCAGTTCTGGACTCTAGGGCAGATACAAGGCCCTGAAACCTGTCTGTCAGGCTATTCAGGATGGTAACTATCACATCCTCATCAGTAGTTGGTATGCCCACATATTCCATTTATTAACCAGCAGGGTTATTCTGTTAATTAAATTTTTCATTTCTTCTCCTGGCAGTATCCTTGTAGTAAAGAGTTTTTGTCTCAGATACATTTTCTTAGCAGCTGAACATGATTGGCAGGTGTCTTCTAATGCCTTCCAGACATTCTTTACCATTTTTGCTCATTAGCTTCCAAATTTTGCCATCATACACTCTATACCCTTTAGTATCATCACAACACACAAGAAAGATTACTATTCTACTCTTTGGTTGCAGCTTTGAGCATTTTTTGTCAGGAATGTGATAAAAGACACCACTGCTAAAGATCATGAGGTGCTGGAGGTCTAGTTTTTTGGCCTGTAGATGCCTTAAAGGGTGGAGAATCACATAGTGGTGCTGTTAGGTATCTCTTCTTGGTGTATACTATGCTAGCAACAGATTCTGCTCAGAACATGTAGTCCTTTCTCTTATCATGTAGCATAGATCTTCCCAGCTCTACTATTATTCTATTTGCACATTCTGCTAATCCATTTTGCTGTGGGGTATGTGAAACAATGGTCTGTTGAAGTATACTGGTGGATGAGCAGTATTTTGCCAACTTCTTTGAGCAGTATTCCCCTCCATTGTCACTTTGAAGTACCTTCAGTTTACACCCAGTTTGTGTTTCTGCCATATTAGTGAAGTGTTTGAACATCTTTAAAGCCTCATTCTTTGTTTTCAGCAAGTACATTCATGTATATCTTGTCTAGTCATCAATAAACACCATAAAGTATATCTTGGCTCCAAAAGGCAGTGTTCTCAAGGGCTCACATATGTCTGAGTGTACAATGGCCAATACTTTGGTAGTGTTGATGCCTTCTGAGCTCCTGAAATGCAGCCTAGCTTGCTCACCATATGAACATCCCTTACAGACACTCAATTTGATTGTATTGAGTAATTAAGGCCTAAAACAAGCTGATTTTTCACCAATTAGAACATTTTCTGTTTCATCAGTCTCAGCAATGTTTACATACTCAGGTACAATGATCATGCATTGTAACTTGTATATATTGTGGTCTCCAATTCCCAAAGCTAGTTTTTGTCCATTTCACTCAATATTGAGCAGCTCAGTTTAGTAAAAGCAAATTTCAATCCCTGAGCAGTTGCTTTAGTGACTGAGAGTAGATTATTAGCTATTCCAGGTACATAGAGTATGTCAGTCAGTTTTGCTGTTGTAGCCCCTGAGATATCAATCATATTTAGTTGAATAGAACCACTGATGGTAGCTTTTAGTGCAGAGTTGTCTCTCAGATAAACCTTGCTTACAGGAATAGTCTGTAAGTTAGTGAACCACTCCTTTGTGACATAAATATGCTGTGATGATCCAGAGCCAATATGTCACTCATTTCTTTGATCACTTGCACACTCTTGTGCAGTTAAAAATAGCAGTTCATCAGTAGTTATGTGGTTTGCCTGCCCCAGTTCCAGTCTTTTGCCTGCTTGTTTCTTCTAGCATTTTCTTGCCCAGTGTCCTGGCTTCTTACAGTGTTTACAGTAAGCAGGTTTTCTTTAGTTTTGTTGCTTTCCCTTCTTTTCTGTTGCCTTTTTGAGCTGAATAAACCATTGTCTTCAATTTTCTCTGCTTGATCAATATATCTAAGTTCTTCATGTGGAAGTCTTCCTTTGATATGTTGTAAAAATTTGCATTTCCACCTAAATATTCACCTAACTGAGTCACTTAGATCATCACCTTCAAATCCTAGAGAATACTGACCAAATTCCTTGTTGGGATTTACATAGAATATTTTCACCAGAATACCAGGTACCCAGAACATCAAAATTCTCAAAGTTGTCCAAACAGCCCCAAACTTTGCACACATGCTCTTGGGACCTTCCTTAACCTATTCTATGTGTTTGTTATGCCAATACCAGGTAAAAGTATAGATACTACTTTTACATTCAATAAATCATTAAGTGAGAACCACATAATCTACTTGTCCTCCCAATCACTTCCAATATCTCCAAGACTCTTACAATAGGTTATGAGCCCCAGGCTGTCACTCTCTGCAATGTCTACTACTGCTATTACTGGAATTTTTCCCTCTGCTGAAAAGTTGGATTGATCTAACTACCGAGTATGGAAGGTGAAGATGAAGATGCTGCTACAAGAAAGAGGCCTTTGGGATATTGTCATGGAAGAAGAATGCCCTCCTAAAAATGTGGGAGAGGAACCCCAAAGTACCAGAAGAAAGAGCAAAGTGCCTTTAACTGTGTTTGCCTTAATGTCAAGGACAAATTGCTAATTCAATGCTCAAGAGCAAAAACAGCAAAGAATGCCTGGAAAGCATTAGAAGACACCTACCAGTCATGTTCAGCTGCTAAGAAAATGTATCTGAGACAAGTACTCTTTACTACAAAGATGCTGCCAGGAGAAGAAATGAAAGATCTAATTAACAGAATTACCCTACTGGTAGATGAGATGGAATCTGTGGGCATACCAACTAATGATGAGGATGTGATAGTAACCATCCTGAATAGCCTGACAGACAAGTTTCAGGGCCTTGTATCAGCCCCAGATTCCAGAACTGAAGATTTGACCTTAAATTACGTATATGGAAGGCTCCTGGATGAAGAATTAAGAAAATCAAGCGTCAATAAGAAGGAAGAAGAAAATGCTTTAATAAGCAATGATAGCCAACAAAGGAGGTACCCAAGACCCTACAAAGCCAACAGCAACCTGTTTTGCAACTACTGCAAAAGGAAAGGACACACATCAGACCAGTGTTTCAAAAAGAGAGATTATCAGCAAAAGAAGCCTGAATATGGAAATGCTGCAACAACTGAAGATAGACTATTCATATCTGCACTAAATATGTCCACAAACAAGGATTCTCAGATGTGGTATATTGACTCTGGAGCATCTCAACACTTTACACACCAAAAAGAACTTTTTACCCAATATCAAGAAATTCCAATTAAGAGGGTTTTCATGGGTGACAATAGAACACTTGATGCAGTGGGACAAGGAACTATGCAAGTAAATCTTAGAAGCAGTGAAGGAAGCCATTCACTGACCTTTAAAGAAGTACTCTATGCACCAGAAATAGCCAAGAACCTACTCTCTGTAAGCAAGGCCATTGCAGAAGGACTCAGTTTCAGTTTTGACAATTCCGGATGCAGGATCACTGATCAAAATGGTGTCCATATTGCTTTAGGCATCAGAGATCAGAGTCTATACAGGTTAACTTATTTTCCATCATATCTGGAAGCCGGTATAAGTAACTTAAATGAAGAAACACCAATGCTTTGGCACAGGAGATTTGGACACATCAATTTTGATAATTGGCGTAAATGATCAAAGATCAGCTAATTTCTGGAGTAAAAAATGATCCCCCAGCTAATTTGGAGCACTGTGAAGCCTGCATATATGGGAAACAAGCCAGACAACTGTTCAAGAGTTCTGGGTTAATCATAACTAAGAAAAAATTAGATCTAATTCACTCAGATCTGTGTGGACCTATGCAAAATTTATCCTTAGGCAGTATGAAGTATTTAATCACTTTTATTGATGATTATACAAGATACACATGGGTCTACTTCATGGAGAGAAAGGAAGAAGCTCTGTCTAAGTTCAGGGAGTTTAAAGCCATGGTGGAGAGAGAAAGTGGTGAAGAAATCAAGAAAATATGCTCTGACAATGGTGGAGAATATACCTCAAAACTCTTCATCCACTTCTGCAAGATTCATGGGATAAACCAAGAGACTACTGTACCATACTTCCCACAGCAAAAAGGAATAGCTGAACATGCTAACAGATCAATAATTGATATGGCAAGATCTATGATCCATGATCAAAAATTATCCTATGATTTTTGGGTGAAATCAGTTGCCACTGCTGTATACCTTAAAAATAGGAGTTATAATAGAATACTTCATGATTATACTCCATTTGAAGCATGGTATGGATACAGACCAAGTGCAGAACATCTAAGAATATATGGGTGTACAGCATATGCTAAAATACTGGCCCAAAATCAGTCAAAATATGAGCCAAAAAATGTAAAGTACATATTTTTGGGCTACTGCAATGAGAGTTAGGCATACAGACTCTACAATACCAAAGCAAAGAAGCTGATCAAGTCCAGGGATGTGTTGTTTGATGAAAATTTGAAATATTCACAAAAAAAGACATCAGATGGTGACAAAAATTTGATCTCAAGTCCACCAACTGTCAGGATTGAATCAGAGCAAAACAATGAGAATTTCTGCACTCCAGATGACTCTACAACTGTGGTTCAGCCAGAATTAGTGCCCAGAAATATCATAGAAGTGATCATTCCAGCATCAAATGCCGGGAGATCCAATCAGACAAGAAATGGCCCAGGTTACTATTTCAATGAGGGTACAAACTTAGCCTATGCCTATTCAGCCCATATTGATGAATCCCAGACTGTAAAAGAGGCCTAAAATAGCCCACAGACAAAGTTTTGGAGGTCTTCAATGACTGAGGAATATCAGGCCCTAATGGAAAATCAAATTTGGGACTTAGTCAAATTACCAATCAACCAAAAATCAATTGGATGCAGATGGGTCTTTAAGATAAAATACAAGGCTGATGGTACAATTGAAAGATACAAAGCAAGACTTGTAGCCAAAGGATACTCGCAAACAAAAGGACTTGACTATATTGAGACCTTTGCACTGGTAGCCAAGTTTAATTCCATCAGATTAATATTAGCTGTTGCAGCCAAATATAATTTTTTTATTCATCAAATGGATGTAAAAACTGCATTTTTGAATGGAGAACTTGATGAGGACATGTATATGGACCAGCCTGATGGGTTTGTTGACCAAGAAAACCCCCATTTGGTCTGCAAGCTTAAAAAGTCACTATATGGTCTCAAATAATCACCAAGAGCCTGCAATTGCAAGATAGATTCTTATTTGGAATATTTGAGTTTCAAAGGAAGTAATGCTGACTATAGTATATACTATAAGCCAGATAGAGTGAATCCAGTTCTATTAGCTATATATGTGGATGATCTTATTATAGCCACCAATAACCTAGAAACATTTGAAGAAACTAAATCCAGTCTATTTAAGGAGTTCAAGATGTCCAATCTAGGAGAACTTAGTTACTACTTAGGGATAAGTGCTCCATAGACAGAAGTACCCAGACTATTACCCTAAGCCAATCCAAGTATATTCAAGATATACTAAAGAAGTACCAAATAGAAGACTGTAAACTGGCAGCTACCCCAATGGAGACAAATGTTCACTTGGTCAAAACTCAACCAAATTAAGAGAGCTTGGTGCCATCTGAAAGCCCTGACTTTCCTCATCAATCAATGGTCGGCAGTCTGATGTATATCATGCTTGGAACACATCCAGATATTGCATATTCAGTGGGAGTTGTCAGCCAATATAATCAGAACTATGGATCTGATCATATTGCAGCAGTTAAGCAGATTTTTAGATACCTAAAAGGAACTGCTGATATCTACTTAAGATACACTTATAAGGACTCAGAACAGGATCTTGTGGGATACTCTGATGCTAAATGGGGACAAAATGTAGAAGACAGAAGATCCATCACAGTATACACCTTTCTCTACTGTACAGCAGCAATTTCATGGAATTCAAGAAAGCAACCAACTGTAGCACTATCTACCACAGAGGCAGAGTACATGGCAGCCTGTGAAGCTACAAAAGAAGCAATGTGGTTAAGAAAACCTTTTACAGATATATGCCTATGTCAAAAAATGCCTATTACTTTATTTCAAGATAATCAAGGATGTATTCAATTAGGTAGAAATCCAACTTTTCATGCTAGAACTAAGCACATAGATATTAGACATCATTTCATATGGAAGTTATAGAGAAAAACTTAGTTAGCTTAGTTTACTGTCCTACAGATGAAATGATTGCAGATATATTTACCAAGCCATTAGCTAGAGACAAGTATAAATATCTTAGGTCAAAATTAGGACTAGTCAGTATGAACATTTAGCTGAGTGGAAGTGTTGTAAAAGTTTGAATTTCCACCTAAATATTCACCTAACTTAGTCACTTAGATCATCACCTTCAAATCCTAGAGAATACTGATCAAATTCCTTGTTGGGATTTACATAGAATATTTTCACCAGAATACCAGGTACCCAGAACATGAAAATTCTCAAAGTTGTCCAAACAGCCCCAAACTTTGCACACATGTTCTTGGGACCTTCCTTAACCTATTCTGCATGTTTGTAATGCCAATACCAGGTGAAAGTATAAGTACTACTTTTACATTCAATAAATCATTAAGTGAAAACTACATAATCTACTTGTCCTCCCAATCACTTCCAATATCTCCAAGACTCTTACAACATCATACAGTCTAAAGCCAATTTGTCTTATCTGCTTTCAAAAGAAAGTATGAGTGGCTCCTACTCATCTGGTAGGCTGCAAAGCAGACAGCATATCTTTTCTTCATCATCTACAGCAGCATTGATACTGTAAAGCTCTTCTGCAAGTGTCTCCATTCTGGTAATGAATTGTAGCTTATCATCATCTGGCTTCTTCCTCATGTTGTAGAACTTTTATCCTAAGTAATGCATGCTTGATACTGACTTTGCTCTAAAGATCTTAGACTTGTTCCATTGTACCGTTGTAGTGGGGTCACGGTGACACCCACAGGCAGATGTGCTCATTCTTATGCGTTCACTTCCCTAAAAAGGCTTACCCCGCCTATATTATTATCATCCCAAATTTGCAATATTTCCTATTTTTGTCTATGTGATTATTACTATGCAACCTGACAAACTATTTGTCACTATTAACCCATTGCACAAGCTATTCTTATTCCTTGCCGAGATGCCAAGATAAGAGAGTTACCTTATAAGGCAAGTACCCCAACAGTGCCCATGTCACGTGACCATCTTGGTTTCATAATCCCCCCATCTCACTACCATAAGAGGCAACCACATGACACAGAGGTTTCATGTTACCACTACCTGATTGGCTAGGTGCTACTATGTCTCATGGAACAATCCGCCAAGAATTTGCGCTATTTTTAGTACACAAAGACATGATTGGTTGTCTACTACCTTCTGGAAACTTCCGGAAAGTATTTTCTAGCAAGAAATTGAGCAGCAAAAAAGTATATAAGGGAGGCTATCCCTTAAAATAAATCATCCCTCTTCCAATATTCCAACTTATTGATTAGTGAGATCACCGCTACCTATTACCACTATTTTCTGACTCAGACCTGACGATACTCCCAGGAAACCGCGCTGACAGCCAACTGACCTTGGAGGCACTACTTGTGAGGAATACTCAGAGTAGGTATATTTTATTATATTGTTTGTTTTCCCAAGTTTGTTCTTGTACAGGCAAAGATACTTTTCAGTCTTTGTAACTATTGGTCAAAGCTGCATTCTTATCAAGTCCCTGTTGGTGGAGTTTACAGTTGTTTTGACTTTGAAAGCTTTAGTACATTGTCATCTCAAAGGACGTCGAAGCCATTATAAACTTTTGTTAAGACGCCAACTAAGTTGGGGATTGTAGTTCAATAGTTTTCCCTTGACAAGCTTGAGGCTTTATCCCCCATCACATTAGATTAGATAAAAGACCCAGTATTCCTAGCAAGCTTTTGCCAGAGGTTATCGCACCCAGTGAACACCCCACACACATTCACACTTGAGAAGTGTTGGCCGTATTTTGCCCTTTGGACTTATACACCACCACACCGTGCCAGGGCGCGCAGCACAATCTGTGGTTGTAAAGAACAATTGGGCATGATGTAATAGCTACCAGAAGGCAGGACTGTTCTTGGACAATTTTGCACTATGTGGGACAATCTTGCACACTATGGCACAATCTGACACAATGAGATTGGCACAGATGATTGTGCCAACTTGTAATGTTTGCATCACATGCAAGATTGGATACCGCTATTATGGCAGGTACAATCTGGTATTTGGGTATGTTTCTTTAATGTAAATGGAAATAAATGTGTATCACACTATAAACTACACTGATACTTACCATTTTGGTTACCCTCACTCCAATTAGATGGTATCTCAGTGGTTAATTGGTCCAAGAGTATCCTGAAGCTGGCAGCCCTCAATTGGCTCATTGACTGCTAAAAAAGCTACCTGATTCACCATTAAATATCCCATTTTGCCCATTGAGCAAGTAAATCCCTGATCCTAGTGATTGGACAAGGTGTCATAGCTAGCACGCAAGCAATTGTGTAGGTGCAAAACAAATCCAATAGCTGCACTGGTATTACAGATGACGTATATATATGCAGGGTGTTTATTTATAGGGATTCTGTCTCAAATGTGAGACAACCTTGATATTACTTATATCAAAAATTTGATGATCACTGATTTGCAATGGCTTGATTTGGATTGCAAAAAAAATGGGTTGTTGGGATCATTACAAATGTGAGCAATTCAAAGCAATTGCATCATCTTCTCCTGGGTTTTTTTCTCACAGGGATTACTACTAAAGCATTTGGTAGTGACTCACTTTGCACACCTATGCTACTTCCTGGCTGACTATCATCTTGGCTACTTGTGTATTTGTAGTCAGTATTTTGCCTCCTAGTTGATGAGTGCAATGCTGCAGCTTGGCCGCGCTGAATTGCTCCAACTGAACCAACTGAACCAACCTGTAGTGCCACGCGCTGACACGTTCTTTTACTTGCCAAGGGCTCCGGTGGTTGAGGCACTTCATGTTGGTCATCATCAGTCAGTTCACCAGAAGTAACTTGCTGATGGTCAGGCAAAACAGCACATGCAGGCGCGCCTTGACATGTTGAGATGGCCCTTGGCTGAGTTTGATGTGATGCTGCATGTTGACATGACTTGGTCCGCTCAAATGGACTTGTGTCTAAATGAGCAGTTTGGCAAGTTCTTGTAGTTTTGCTCTGAAGGGCACGCACTGACCCAACACGCATTGACTCAATGCAGGGCATTCTGGTAAAGGGTATTGGCACGGTCTGGACTGATGTGTGCTGGCATGCTGTGGTTGCAAGAGATGGTAGGGAATCCAGCAAGGCGTGCTGGCGTAATCTGGACAATGTTGCTTGCGGTCTGTATTCTTCCTCCTGAAGCTCACCATCTGATTCCTCAAGGTATTTACCAACCCTCTGCCTGATACTTTGGAGCTGTTGCCTGGATGAGTCCTGTGTATATTGCTCTTGGAAGCCACTTAGCTCTACTAATATATCATGTAGTACATTAGTCATTTGAGGCAAAAACTCATTTAAAATCTCTTTGGTTCCCAAAGTTGAGGAACAAACGGACGCGTCCGGCCCGTACTGTGCAAATTGCAAGCAAAATTGTTCCTGCTTGGCTTCTTTGTCAAATCCCCTCACTCTCAGCTCATTCTTGATTTCAATACTTGTCTTGTTATATATCTTCTTACAAACATTGGCTGGCATCTTGATGTAGAACTCATGCCACAGCTTTCTACTCAAATTCTTCCATCTTTGTCAACTCTCTGAGGTATCTAGTTCTGCTAGATTAATCAGTAGTGCCCAAATATCTGTATGAAGGCTCATCATAGACACTTGGGCCATACCAATATCATTTGGCAAGAACTCAAACAGATCTGACATTGACTTTTCCGGCCCAGACCGTGCTTGTGAGCTGGGGGATGGGTTTTGTCTGGGTTGTACTAAAGATGAGTTGAGGCTTGGTATGGCAACCATAGCAACGGATTTGGATACTTATACAGCAGTATATTGGCATCAACCTGGTCTTATATGAAATATATATGAAAACTAATGTGATTGTTGAATTTTCCATATATTATGCATGATGCATCTTGGATTGCATTGACACAGATCTGATCACATCAATTGCAGATTTCCTATTTGATTACAGACCTATGATTAAAGCATCAATAAAAGTACCAAGGCATTGTTTGCAGGTGATTTTTGCAACATAATGATGAGATACATAGCAATTGATGGAGATTTAACCATAATGTATTAAAAATCAGATAAATAATGCAGATTGTGCCAAATCAATTCAAACCGCCTCCATACAATCATCTACCAATTTTAATATGACTTACTCATCTGAATGGTCTTTTCTCATCAATCTCATCACTACCACTGTATTTTCTTTTGACACACTAGAGGATAACTATTCCAAGTACTGTGGACCATCAACCCCAATCTACTCAAGGAGATCCCTTGTTAAGCGTCTTTGCTATTACAAGAACTATTGCCCTACAAGGTTTCATCCCACCATCCATGGCAACAAAAGTCCTAGAAGCTTTCATTCCCAGCTGACAGCAATGGAGAACCACCTTGCAGAGGGTATGAATGACTTAGAGCAAGCTTGGAATACTAGGTTCAGCAGCTCCAATAGACTTCCATATCCCAGAGTGTTCAGCAACAGGTTTCATATCAGGAGTATTTTGGATACCATCCCAGTGAGGATTAACAGACCTTCTAGAGGGCAGAGGCACTTTTATTCTGGCAAGTACAAGGCACACTGTTTGAAGTTTCAAGCACTGTCTGACATTGAGGGTAACATCATCTGGTTTAGTGGGCCATTTGCTGGAAGTAGGCATGACAAAGCACTCTGGGTAGAGAATCATCCAGTATTCAGTAGAGGGGAGAAATTTATGGCAGATTTAGCCTGTGTAGGAGAGGATTGTCACAGATTAGGATGTATTACAGCTTATAGGAAGCCCAGGAATGGTGTGCTTAGCAGGAAGCAGAAGCTCTACAATGAGATATTTAATCATCTCAGAGTGAGGGTAGAGCACACATTTGGATATCTGAAGAGATTCAGCATATTGGCAGGTACAGACAGAGGAAAGTCATATATAGGAGAAAACAGCAGAATAGGTAAAATAGTTAAGATACTTATTAATGCACAGTATGTTCATACAAGAAGACATCCACTAGAGAAATGTGTCTGGAGCATTATGAAGAGTAAATAAAGCAAGGAAAGCACTATTCTGAGCAACATAAGTAAGATTGAGTAAAATTACCAGTAACTGTATCGTAGCACTGGCATCATGGTAGAAATTATAGTGCCAGATAGTGCCGTAGAGTGCCAGATTGATCTGGCACCATAAACAGGCTGGCACTATGTGGCACTATCCAATGGAACAAGTCTTTTCTCTAAGGACTCCCATGCTGCCTTAGCAGTACTTGAAGCATAGATATGTCCAATGAAGGATTCTTGCACATTGATACATATGGCATTCAAGGCTTTTCTCTCCCTCTCTTAAAACTTTTCAACTTCTTCTGCTGTTCCTTTGGGTTCAACTTCTCTTCCTGTTACTTTATTCCAAAGCTTTCTTTCCTCAAGGTGAATTTGCATCTTAATTCATCAAAGTCTGTAGTTCTTCCCATCAAACCTCTCCTTTACATGTAAAATGTTGGTATTGTTCTGTTTGCAGGTAGAAGTCATCTTCAGAATAGATTAAGGCAATTGGGGCTCATAACCTGTTGCCACTTAAGAAGTGATTTGGATATAAGGAACTTGTGAAGAAATAGTGGCAATAGTTGAACTGTTGTTTATTCATAAAGAGGCGTGGTATTTATTCCTTTGTAGGAGTGATGAAGCTGTAACACTAAATAAGAAGGGCTTCTCATCATCCAGGAGCATTCTATAACAATCTCAGGGTTGGTACGTAATGTTTGGTTAAAGTGTTAATTTGATCTTGATTATGGGGGAATATTTATAGGTTCATAGTTCTGAAGAAATGGGCAAAGTTAGGGCTGTAGATTAGTCCTAGAGTGCCCTAGAGTAGTCTAGAATTGTTAAGAAAAGCTTTAGTTTCTGGATGATACCAGATAGTCCAATGTTTCAGCATAGACTGTGTCAAAGTAAGACTTCCCCGTAAAGAACCCAAACATAACAATTGTAATGGACAAAAATTAGCTTTGTGAATCAGAGATCATAATCTATACAAGTTACAGTGTAATATCATTCTACTTGAGTGTGTCAACATGGTTGAAACTGATGAAAATAACTGGGAGATGTGGCATAGAAGACCAGGACACATTGAGGTACAGAAAACGAGCCAATTGGTGAGAAATCAACTAGTTTTGGGCCAAGATTACTCAATTCCAATCAAATTGAGTGTCTGATGTAACGTTCATATGGCAAACAAGCTAGGCAATGTTTCAGGAACTTTGTGGGCACTAACACCACAGAAATATTGGCTATAGTGCACTAAGACATATGTGGGCCCATGAGAACACTGTCCTTTGGAGCCAAGAGATACTTTATGACATTTATTGATGGCAAGACAAGATATACATGGGTGTGCTTCCTCAAGACAAATGTTGAGGCTATAGAGATGCTTGAGCACTTCAGGAAAATGGCAGAAGCACAAACTAGGTGTAAATCAAAGGTACTTTGAAGCAACAATGAAGGGGATATGTTGAAATTTTTAACTAACTGATATCATTCAGCAGCTAAGTATGCTACAAGTCTTGGTATAAGAGTTGTAGATCAATAGGGAGTTTAGCCAGTATTGTATTCACTAAAACTGGAACTGATTTTTATTGAGGTTCCAGCAGCACCTTGTATACATTTTGCCAGATCAATTCCTGACTAAATGTATTTCCCAATGTAGGCTGTGGCTGATGACTCATTTGATTGCATCACCATCACCCAATAAGATTCTACTCAATATATCTATTTCTGTCTGATAAGGATCTGCTGACTCATCTGCTGACTAATGCTACTGATTTGATAGATAATACTGATATACTGATAGGCTAAATATAGACCTAATTACACTTGTTCCATCATTCCAGCAGATCACAGTGCCTAATAGTGCCATAGCATGCCAGATGGTGCCTGATCATGCCACACAGTGCCAGATGGTGCCATACAGTGCCAATTTGGGATCAAAATTGACATGCATATGACCCTAAAATATCAAATTAATAACAAAATATACAGCACTTTCTGGCACTATGATCAATGGCACAATGGAACAAGTCTATTGATTTGACTAAGAACTGATCTAACTTAAACATTCAGGCAGTAGATCATAACATTCTCCCTCACTAAAGTTATGAGGGTTCTTCTGAATTTCATATCTTGTGATACCAATATCCTGATGGTTCAATATTATCAGCAAGTCTTGTAAGCTTGAGTCTGTCTCTATGCACTAAGTCTTCCTGGATATTGCCTTGTTTGTCCACTAGTTGGTAAGTTGCAAATGGACATTGTCTGATGATCTTGAATGGTCCTGTCATTGTGGCTCAAACTTCTTCCAAGTGTTGTTTCTTAGCAATACAAAGTTCCCAACTGTAAATGCTTCTGGTGCTATAGTCTTGTCAAACCTCTGCTTAATTGCTTCTGCACTTTGAGATACTTAGGTCTGTGCCTCTTGACATCTTTGTTCCAGCTGCTTGTGTCTACCTGGCTGACTGAGTTCATCTTCTAAGATGTTTGTAAGCTTTGGTTCTGTGAGATCTCCTGGAATCCTTGGTTCAATCCATACACTAAGTAAATGGCAATTGTTGGGTGGTGTTGAGTATTCTGACTCTGCATGCAAAGAGTGCTTGGTCCATATACTCATCCCATCTACTGACAACTCCATTGGCATACTTGGTCAGCATTTTTCCAAATAATCCATTAAACTGTTCAGCAGCACCATTTGTTCATTTCCAGGTAAGCTTCTAATGTCTTTGCCATAGAGTTTGTACCTCTATCTGATAGAGTCTCTACAGCACATCCAAACTTCAACAAGATCTCATGGTAGATGAAACTTGCAACTTCTTGCTCACTGGCTATAGTCACAGCTTTAGCAACTGGCCATTTGGCAGCATGGTCAGTTGCTACTAGGATCCAATGGTTGCATCACCTGGTGGTTGGAATTCTTCAAATAAAGTCAATTCCCAATCTTTCAAATGAGCTTACAGGCTCCAAGGGAAAGAGTTCAGCAATCCGCTGTGATTGGCCTTGGTTGATATGGCAATTTGGGCATGTTTTCACTAGCTTCTCAATGTCATGTTTCATTCTGGGCCACCATGCTCTGGCTTTCACAAGACTATAGGTTCCTTCAACTCCAAGATGTCCATATCCCTTGTGTAGCTTATGTATTAAATCCATGCAAGCAACATGAGGGCAATAGGCAATAGGGCTTCCATCAACAACTTGGTAGAGTGTTTCATCCTGTACTACAAATTTGTTGGCTTCATCCCAGATTACCTTCTTGATATCTTCATCCACCTCATTAGGAATGACTTGGTCCTCCAAGTACTTTGGAAATAGGCTAGGCCAATCTGATTCATGCACCAAGCTGAGTTGCACAACTTGTTCTAATCTTGATAAGGCATCAGCAACTGGGTTGTTTTTTCCAGGGCAGTAGACAATCTCTTATTCAAGCTGCTGAATGTATTCACCCCATCCTGTAATTCCTCTAGAGAGTACCTTCTGAGTAAATATTTACTTGAGGGAGGCATGATCAGTTTTCACAGTGCATTTGACTCCTTCAATGTAGCATCTCCATGTCTTCAAGCAGTGTATTGTAGCAAGCATCTCCTTCTCATGCACAGGATAGTTTTGTTCTGCTAAGTTCAATTTCTTAGATCCAAAAGCAACTGGGTAGTCCTTTCCCTAGTGTTTTTGGCTCAGCACTCCACCAATTGCATAGCCTGAAGCATCTGTGCACAGAGTAAACTCTTTTCTGAAGTCTGGGATTTTTATGCTTGGTAGCTTAGCAAGTTCATTCTTGAGCATTTGAACGTCAGTCTCACAAGCTATGTTCCACTTGTAGGAATTGTCTTTCTTGAGGATATTAGTTTACAGGGCTGCAATACTTGCAAAGGACTTGAAAAATCTCCAATAATAAGAGACCATTCCAAGGAATGATCTGAGTTCTGCTAAGCAATGGGGCTTCTTCAGATTCTTAATAACTTCAATCTTCTTAGCATTGAGGTTACTCCTGTGTTAGTCACTATGTGTCCCAGATATTCAACATGTTCCTCGAAGAATTCACACTTGGGTAGCTTGCCATAGTGCTTGTTGTCTCTTAGCTTCTTCAAGACCTTTTTAATGTGCACCAAGTATCCTCTTCTGTCTTGCTGTATATTAATATATCATCTAGGTAGATTATCAGAAACTTATCTAAGTGTTATGATCTGCCACTAGAATATTTAAGTTAGATCAGTTTTTAGTCAAATCAACTAGTTATTTGTTTAGGTTATCAGTATATCAGTATTATGCAGCAAATCAGTAACAATAGTCAGCAAATGAATCAGCAGATCCTTATCAGACAGAAATCGATATATTAGGTAGGATCTTATTGGATGATGATGATGCAATCAAATGAGTCATCAGCCACAGCCTACATTAGGAAATACAGTTAGTCAGCAATTGATCTGACAAAATGTATATAAGGAGCTGCTGGAATCTCAATAAAGATCAGTCAAGTACTGGTGAATACAATACTAGACCTATATATTTGATAACTGCAAGTTTGACCTTGTACTTGGGAAAACCTGGCTATTTTGTTATAATCCATCAATCAACTGGAGAACCCATGCTACTCAGATCCAGAAGGACAACAAAACCTATGATCTATTACCTGCCAGACTGGATTTTAGCTTGGTCAATTCCAGAGTGTGTGAGACAAGTGAGCTTTGCAAGACACAGTTCTGTAGAGCACTAAGAAATGGCACCCAGATGTTCCTCATGGTAGTATTACAGGAGGATTCCTTGACTCCAGTACCCCAGTAGGTCTAGACTCTTTTGAAGTAGTATTCAGACGTATTTCCAGAAGAGCTTGTAAGCCTACCACCAGTCAGAGACATGGATCATGCCATTGACACAGGAGATAGCCCTCCAGTGAGTAAGACACCTTACAGAATGAGTCCATTGGAGTTGGAAGAGATGAAGAGACAAATAGATCAGTTACTGGAGCAGGGATATATCAGACCCAGCAAGTCACCTTGGGGAGCACCAGTACTTTTTGTGAAGAAGAAGGATGGAGCACTTAGGATGTGTGTTGACTACAGAGCCCTCAACTCAGTTACCATGAAGAATAAGTACCCCATACCTTGGATTGATGAGCTCTTGGACCAACTCAATGGAGCCACTATATTCAGGAAGATTGATCTCATGTCAGGATACAACCAGATTAGGGTGAAGCCAGAAGACATCCCTAAGACAGCATTCAGGACCAGATATGGACATTACTAGTACTTAGTCATGAGTTTTGGCCTTACCAATGCCCCAGCAACATTCATGACCATAATGCAGACTGTTGTCCAGGAGTACCTAGACAAGTTTGTCATAATCTACCTAGATGATATATTGATATACAGCAAGACAGAAGAGGATCACTTGGTGCACATTAAAAAGGTCTTGAAGATGCTAAGAGACAACAAGCACTATGGCAAGCTACCCCAGTGTGAATTCTTCAAGGAACATGTTGAATATCTGGGACACATAGTGACTAGCACAGGTGTAACCTTAGACCCTAGGAAGGTTGAAGTAATCAAGAATCTGAAGCAGCCCCGGAGCATATCAGAGCTCAGATCATTCCTTGGAATGGTCTCCTATTATCAGAGATTTGTCAAGTCCTTTGCAAGTATTGCGGCCCCTTTAACTGATATACTCAAGAAAGACAATACCTACAAGTGGGACATAGCTTGTGAGACTGCCTTCCAGACGCTCAAGAATGAACTTGCTAAGCTGCCAAGCTTAAGAATACCAGACTTCAGAAAAGAGTTTACTATATGCACAGATGCTTCAGATTATGCAATTGGTGGAGTGTTGAGCCAAGAACACAAGGGAAAGGACTACCCTGCCCCTTTGAATCCAAGAAACTGAACTCAGCAGAACAAAACTATCCAGTCCATGAGAAGGAGATGCTTGCTACAATACACTGTTTGAAGACATGGAGATGCTATATTGAAGGAGCCAAATGCACTGTGAAGACTGATCATGCCTCCCTCAAGTATGTATTCACTCAGAAGGTACTCTCTAGAAGAATGACAAGAAGGAGTGAATACATTCAGCAATTTGACTTGGAGATTGTCTACTGCCTTGGAAAAAACATCACAGTCACTGATGCCTTATCAAGATTAGATCAAGTTGCACAACTCAACTTGGTGCATGAATCAGATTGGCCTAGCCTATTACCAAAGTGCTTGGAGGACCAAGCCATTCCTAATGAGGTGGATGAAGATATCAAGAAGGTAATCTGGGATGAAGCAAACAAATTTGTAGTACAGGATGAAACACTCTACCAAGTTGTTGATGGAAGCCCTATTGCCTATTGCCCTTGTGTTGCTTGTCTGGATTTAATACATAAGCTACACAATGGATATGGACATTTTGGAATTGAAGGAACCTATAGTCTTGTGAAAGCCAGAGCATGGTGGCCCAGAATGACACAAGACATTGAGAAGCTAATGAAAACATGCCCTGATTGCCAAATCAACCAAGGCCAACCACAGATAATTGCTGAACTCTTTCCCTTGGAACCTGTAAGACCACTTGAAAGATGGGGAATTGACTTTATTGGAAGACTGCCAACTACAAGGATATGCAACAGTTGGATCCTAGTAGCAATTGACCATGCCACAAAATGGCCAGTGGCTAAAGCTGTACCTATAGCCAGTGAACAAGAAGTTGCAAGTTTCATTTACCATGAAATCCTTGTCAAGTTTGGATGCCCTGTAGCAGTTCTATCTGATAGAGGTGCAAACTATTTGGCAAAGACATTGGAAGCTTACCTGGAAATGCAGCAGATCAAACACTTGAAAACCTTAGCATATCACCCCAGAACTAACGGAGTTACTGAATGGTTTAACAGATCATTTGGAAAAATGCTGACCAAGTATGCAAATGGAATTGTCAGTAGATGGGATGAGTATATAGACCAAACACTCTTTTCATGCAGAGTCAGAATACACAACACCACCCAACAATCACCATTTTACTTAGTGTATGGATGTGAACCAAGGATTCCAGGAGATCTCACACAACCAAAGCTTACAGACACCTTAGAAGATGAGCTCAGGCAGCCAAGTAGACACCAGCAACTGGAACAAAGACATCAAGAGGCACAGACCAAAGTATCTCAAAGTGCAGAAAAGATGAAGCAGAGATTTGATAAGACTATAGCACCAGAAGCATTGACAGTTGGGAACTTTGTATTGCTAAGAAACAACGCTTGAAAGCAGTTTGAGCCACAATGGACAGGACCATTCAAGATCATCAGAGAATGTCCATTTGCAACTTACCAACTAGTGGACAAACAAGGCAATATCCAGGAAGGCTTAGTGCATAGGGACAGACTCAAGCTTGCAGGACTTGCTAATAATACAGAACTATCAAGATATTGGTATCACAAGAAAAGAGATTTTGGAGAACCCTCTCAACTTTAGCAGGGGAGAATGTTATGATCTGCTGCTTGAATATTTAGGTTAGATCAGTTTTTAGTCAAATCAACTAGTTATTTGTTTAGGTTATCAGTATGTCAGTATTATCAAGCAAATCAGTAACATTAGTCAGCAAATAAATCAGCAGATCCATATCAGACAGAAATAGATATATTAGGTAGGATCTTACTGGGTGATGATGATGCAATCAAATGAGTCATCAGCCACAGCCTACATTAGGAAATACAGTTAGTCAGCAATTGATCTGGCAAAATATATATAAGGAGCTGCTGGAATCTCAATAAAGATCAGTTCAAGTACTGGTGAATACATTACTACCTAAACTCTCTATTCCTCTAGAAGTCTTATACCAAGACTTGTAACATAAGTACTCCTGGAAGACTGTCTGCATCAGGGTTATGAATGTTGCAGGGGCATTTGTGAGGCTAAAACTCATGACTAAGTACTTGTAATGTCAATATCTGATCCTGAATGCTGTCTTAAGGATGTCTTCAGGCTTCATCCTAATCTGGTTGTATCCTGACATGAGATCAATCTTGCTGAATATAGTGACTCCATTGGGTTGGTACTCCCCAAGGTGACTTGCTGGGTCTGATATATCCTTGCTCCAGTAACTGATCTATTTGTCTCTTCATCTCTTCCAACTCCAATGGACTCATTCTGTAAGGTGCTTTACTCACTGAAGGGCTTTCTCCTGTGTCAATGGCATGATATACATCTCTGACTGGTGGTAGGCTTACAAGTTCATTTGCAAATAGGGCTGAATCTTCCTTCAAGAGAGTCTGGACCCTCAGAGGTAATGGATTAGAGCAATCCTCCTGTAATACTGCCATGAGGAACATCTGAGTGCCATTTCTTAGTGCTCTACAGAACTGTGTCTTGCTAAGTTCACTTCTTTCACACACACTGGAATTGAGCAAGTTACAATCCAGTCTGGCAGGTAACAGATCATAGGTCTTGTTGTCCTTCTGGATCTGAGTAGCATGGGTTCTCCAGTTGATTGATGGATTATGACAAAATAGCCAGGGTTTTCCAAGTACAAGGTCAAGCTTGCAGTTCCCAAATATATAGGCCTATAGATCTTCTTCATAGTCATTGATCTTCATCCTTACTGGCTGAGTAATATGGCTGATTATGTGAGAGTTCCCATCATCTGTTGAGACTAAAGTAGACTTGGTGGGTTCTGAGTTGATTCCAGCTTTCAAAGCAAATTGCTCCTATATGTACTCATCCAATGCACCTGTGTAAATTATGATCTTAGCACGCACTCCAATGATTACTCCATTCAAGTATAATAGCTTTCCTGAGTTTGAGGTCATCTGGGATAGGTATTCTTCTGTCATATGCAAGGTGAGCTCTGAGTCTTCTTCAAGTTCATCATCCATGCTACTATGCTCCAGGGCTTCAATATGGTTAAAGGTTCTTGATGGCTGGTGTCCATTTCTTCTCTGAGGGCAGTACTTTGCAATATGTTCCTGCTGGTGGCAATTAAAGCAGAGTCCTTTCTTCTTACATTCTTCTGAGATAGGATTCTTCTGCATAGCATCTATTTCCATTGGTACTGCTTCTGATTGTCTTCTTTCATAATGATTGTAGCCTTTCTGATTAGTCACTTTCCATTGGAACTGCTTCTGACTGTCTGCTTTCATAGTGATTGTAGCCACTCTGCTTAGTCATGGTGGGCTTCCCAACTCCAAATATAGCTGAGTCATAGTCAATGGCAATCTTGATGGCTTCTTCAATAGTCTGAGGTTTTTGATAATTCACTTCCTTGCAAGTTCTTTCTTTCAACCCATCATTAAGTATTCAACTTGATCCAGAGGGTTCATTCTTTCAGCTTGTCAAAGTAGACATCTATATTCATAGCTGTACTCTTGGACCATTCCTTTGTGTCTGAGTTTCTTTGACTTTCTTCTTAGTAGTGTCTGTTGTTAGGGGGGGGGGTTCAAAGGCATCCTGAATTTTGGACACAAACTCATCCCAGGTGCAATTATAGAGCATCCCATCATGATGGCTGACCTGATCTTGTTGTGGTACCACTGTAAAGCTGCATCTGCCAGGTAAGAGGATGCATAATATAACTTGTTTTCGGGAGCAGTTCCCTTAGCCTTGAAAGCTTCCTCAATCTGGAAAAGCCAAGTTCCCAGGTTTTCATTCACACTACCATGGTACTGGTTGACCTTCACACTAGAGTTGCTCTTGACAGGGTTTTGCTGGCTTTGGCCATGGTAGTTATTCATTGTTACTGTTGGCTAAGGATCTGGAGTAACTGTTGCTGCTGGGCCAGAATTTGCTGCAAAGCACTCTTCCATTCTTGATTTTTGGACATCTTGAGGGAGGCTTCTTCTTTCTTCAAGATGGAGGTTTCTGGTTATTGCTTCTACCAATATTACAAGTCTTGGTATAAGAGTTGTAGAGGAAAAGGGAGTTTAGCTAGTATTGTATTCACTAAAATTGAAACTGATTTTTATTAAGGTTCCAGCAGCTCCTTATATACATATTGCCAGATCAATTGCTGACTAATTGTACTTCCTAATGTAGGCTGTGGCTGATGAGTCATTTGATTGCATCATCATCACCCAATAAGATCCTACCTAATATATCTATTTCTGTCTGATAAGGATCTGCTGATTCATTTGCTGACTAATGCAACTGATTTGATCTATAATACTAATTTACTGATAGACTGAACATTTAACTATTTGATTTGACTAAGGACTGATCTAGCTTAAATAATCAAGTGGTAGATCATAACAAGTATATGTTTAGCAATTCTGGACTAGATTGGTCACTGTAGGACTAATTTACAGCCCTAACTTTGCCACTTTCTTCAGATCTATGAGCCTATGATTACTCTCTTATTGTCAAGATCATGTTAGCACTTTTACCAAACATTATGTACTAACCCTGAAGCTGTTACCAAATGCTCCT
Organism: Basidiobolus meristosporus CBS 931.73; assembly: GCA_002104905.1. Taxonomy (NCBI): domain Eukaryota; kingdom Fungi; phylum Basidiobolomycota; class Basidiobolomycetes; order Basidiobolales; family Basidiobolaceae; genus Basidiobolus; species Basidiobolus meristosporus. The sequence goes on from MCFE01000740.1 coordinate 27,491, forward strand.
GGATGTTGAGAAGCCCTTGTTACTTAGTGTTACAGCTGCATTACTTACAAAGGTATAAGTACTGAGTTTCTTTATGAGTAAACAACAATTCAACTATTATCACTAATTCTTCATAAGTTCCTTATATCCAAATTGCTTTTCAAGTTGCAACAGGTTATGAGCCCCAGTAGCCTTAATCTATTCTAAAGATGATATTAACCAGCAAACAGAACAATACAAAAATCTTCCCTCTAAAGGAGAGGTTTGATGGGAAGAACTACAGACTTTGATGAGTCAAAATGCATATTCACCTTGAGGTAAGAAAGCTTTGGAATAAAGTAACAGGAAGAGAAGTTGAACCCAAAGGAACAGCAGCAGAAGGTGAAAAGTTTCAAGACAAGGAGAGAAAGCTTTTAATGCCATATATATCAATGTGCAAGATTCCTTCATTGGACAAATGCATGCTTCAAATAATGCCAAAGCAGCATGGGAATCCTTAGCAAAGATCTTCAGAGCAAAGTCAGTATCAAGCAAGTATTACTCTGGATAAAGTTCTTCAACATGAGGGAGAGCCAGATGATGACATGCTGCAGCTCATTGACAAAATGGAGATGCTTGCAGGAGAGCTTTACAGTACTACTGCTGGTGTAGATGATGAAGAATGAATAACCTATCTGCTTTGCAGTTTACCAGGCAAGTACTAGCCACTCATATTTCTTTTGAAAGCAGAAAAGGCAATCTGACTTTAGACTATGTCAAAGTGAGACTTTTGCATGAAGAACTCTGACCTGATGCTCAAGCATATAAAATAAAGATAATGCATTATTCAGCTCAGAAGGTGCACAGCAAAGAAGGGAAAGCAACAAAACCAAAGACAACCTGGTTACTGTAACTACTGTCAGGAGCCAGGACACTGGGCAAAATATTACAAAAAGAAACAGGCAGACAAAAACAGGAATTGGAGCACGCAAACCATATTACTACTGATGAACAGTTATTTTTAATAGTACAAGAGTGTACAACTAACCAGAGTCATGAATGTTATATTACTTCTGGAGCATCACAGCGTACTTGCAATACTACGGAGTGGCTCAGCAACTAAAAGACAGTTTGTTTAAGAAAGTTTTATCTAGGAGACAACTCTGCACTAAAAGCTACCACCAGTGGGTATATACAGCTATATATGAATTATATCTCAGCAGCAACAACAGCACAACCAACTGACATACTCTATGTGCTTGGAACAGCTAGGAACCTACTCTCAGTCAGTAAGGCAACTACTCAGGGACTAAAAATTGCTTTTACCTTGCTCAGCTGCTCAATAATGAGTGAAAATGAACAATAATTAGCTTTGAGAATCAGAGATCACAATATGTACAAGTCACAACTCAAGATCATTGTACCCAAGGGTGTAAACATTGCTGAAATTGCTGAAACTGACTGGAAGACATGGCATAGGAGGCTAGGACACATTGGGGAACAGAGAACATGCCAATTGGTGAAGAATCAACTTTTTTTGGGCTTAAATTGCTCAATTCCAATCAGATTGAGTGTCAGTATGGGATATTTGTATGGTAAACATGCTAGGTAACATCTCAGGAGCTCAGGAGGTATTAACACCACCTAACTATTGGCTATTGTGCACTCAGACTTACGTGGGCCCTGGAGAACAATGTTCTTTGGAGCCAAGAAATAATTCATGACATTTACTGATAACAAGACAAGATATACATGGGTGTTCCTTCTCCAGACAAAGGATGAGGCTTTGGAGACATTGAAGCACTGCATAAATGTAGCAGAAACACAAACTGGGCTCATATTGAAGGTACTTTGAAACAACCATGGAAGGGAATACTGCTCAAGGGAGTTTGCAAGATACTGCACATCTACTGGTATTCATCAACAGACCACTGTTCCACACACTCCACAGCAAATGGAGTAGCAGAAAATGCAAATAGAGCAGTATTATAGATGGAAAGGTTAATGCTACATGACAAGGGTATGAACTAAAGGTTTTGGGCTAAATCTGTTGTAACTGTAGTATATCCACAATAGATGGCCAACATTAGCACTTTGTGCCTCTTCACCCTTTGAGTCATTTATAGGCAAAAGACCAGACCTCCAGCACCTCAGGATCATTGGCAGTGATGTTTTCTATCACTTTACTGACAAAAAATATTGATAGTTGGAACCAAAGAGTAGAAAAGGGATATTTTTTGGGTATTTTGAGGTTACTGAAGGGTTTAGAGTGTATGATGGCAAGGTTTCAAACCTAATCAAGAGCAGGGGCATTGTGTACAAGGACAATTCTGATCAGAAAGCCCCTGAAATCATTGGCCAGCTGCTTAATGCTGCAATTAACACTAATGAAAAAGATACATACCTAATTCAGCCAGATACAGAAGATAATTCTACTAGTTACAGATCATAGTAGATTATTCCAGTTGGGAGATCTATCAGAATAAACAATACACCTGAATCCAGGTGGCAGATATCCAATGATCATGAAGAATCTTATCTTGCTTTATGTGCCAAACCTCAGTATCTGGAACTGGCAATGCAAAGTCCAGATGCTATAATGTAACAACAAGCAATGCAGCAGGAATACCAACCACTGATCAAGGCACAAACATGGGAACTGGTAGATTTACCAAATGGGAGAAAGCCAATAGGATGTAAATGGGTTGAAAAGATAAGGATAGCCTCAAATGGTACCATTGATAAGTACAAGGCTATATTGGTGGCTAAGGGCTATTCCCAGATCCAAGGACTAGATTTTAAGGTGCTATGATCTACCACTTGATTGTTTAAGTTAAATCAGTTATTAGTCAAATCAATTACAAATATGTTTAGCCTATCAGTATATCAATGTTATCTATCAAATCAGTGGTATTAGTCAGCAAATAAATCAGCTGATCTTTATCAGACAGATGTAGATGTATTAAGCAGGATCTTATTAGGTGACAATGATCATATTAAAGAGCCACAACCTACATTAGGAAAGACAATTAGTCAGCAATTGCTCTGGCAAAATGATTTAAGGAGCTGTTGGAACCTCAATAAAAATCAGTCCAAGTCTTAGTGAATACAACACTAGCTAAACTCCATATTCCTCGACAACTCTTATACCAAGACTTGTAACAAAGGAAACACTTGCTGTGGTTGTCAAGTTCAACTCCAATAGGACAGTTCTAGCCTTGGCAGCTATACACAGACAAGATTTATAACAAATGCACATCAAATCAGTCTTTCTAAATAAGGATTTGCAAAAAGTATATATGGAGCTACCAAAAGCATTTATAGATCCAAGGGCATCATTAGGTGTATAGACATAAAAAATTGTTGTATGGGCTTAAGCAGGCGCCTAGAGCATGGTATATCAAGATTGACACGTATATGGAGGAAATTGGGCTCATTTATAGCACTGCAGATCACACTATATATGCAAAACATCTCAAGATGAGAGGGATCATCCTGGTTGATTATGTGGACAACCTATTATTAGCTACAAGCAACTAGGAGGCACTTAAACAGCTAAAATCAGATCTCTTTAGTAAGTTTGAGATGAAAGACCTTGAAAAATTGGGCTATTTTCCTGGAATTGAAGTCAAACTTGATATAGCTATGCAGAAAATTACACTGAATCAGTCCAAGTACATCACAGATATTCTTAGATGCTTTGAGATAAAAAATTACTAACCTGCAGCTACCCCCATAGACAATATTATGAAATTGGGCAAATCCTAGCCAGTTTTAGGTAATAATGGCTCATCTATTGGCCAGAACTTTTATTGCCAATCAATGGTTGGTTGCCTGATGTACTAGATGGTGTCTACACATCCAGATGTTGCAGTGGCATTTGGAATATTCAATTCATGCAGTATTATGGATCAGATCAAATTACAGCAGTTAAGCAGACTTTCAGATTTCTCCAAGGTACCATAAGTATGGTGATGAAATACTCTGGAGCAGCTAATAGCCAACATTTTGATGGTTATAGTGATTCAGACCTGGGTAAAGATCTGGGTTGCAGATGCTCTATCACTGGGTGTTTATTTCTTTATGCTGGTGCAGCTATTACTTGGAATTGCAAGAAATAACCAACTGTGGCCCTATCTACAACTGAAGCTAAGTATACAACAGATTGTCAAGCAACTAAGAAGGCTATATAGGTACAAATATTATTCAAAGACTTGGGTTTTAACTCAGATTAATATGCATGTATTTGCAAGAATAATTAAAGTTGGATTTTGCTAGATAGGAATTCTCTAATCTTGCACAAACTAAGCACATATATTTACAACACCACTTTGTTAGGGAAGCCGTAGAAAATAACTTAGTAGAGTTAGTTTACTAGCCAACTGACAAAATGGCGGCATAAATATTGACAAAGCCACTGGTTAGGCTACAATCTCAGAATCTCAGAGGGAAATTAGAATGAAGAAGTTATTTGGTTGAGAGGGAGTGTTAAAACATTGGACTATCTGGTATCATTCAGCAGCTGAAAAGATTCTTTACAGCTCTAGTCTAGTCTGGGTCATTGTAGGACTAGTTTACAGCTCAAACTTTGCCACTTTTTTTAGATCTAGGATCTTATAATGATAACACTTAAGGTTGGATCTAAAGAGTATGAAAGAGATCATTGTAGGCCTTTATGAAGATGCTAAATGGTCTAGAGTGTATGATTGCAAGATTCAGAGCTTATCAAGAGCAGGAGCAATGTATTTGAGGTAAATTCAGATCATAAAGCTGCTGAGGATGTTGGCCAGCTACTTGATGAGGCTTTCATCACTAAAGAAGTAGATATTAACCTTATCCAGCCAGATATGGAAAAAACTCCACCAGCTTCAGGTCAGAAGAGATTATCCATGTTAGGAGATCTACCAGAGTTAGAAAAACCCCTGAATCTTGGTGGCAGATATCCAATGACCATAAAGAAGCCTCTCTTGCCTTATGTGCCAAACCTTAATGTCTGAAACAAGCTACACAAAGTCTTGATACTACCATGAGGCAACAAGCCATGAAGGAAAATACCATTCCATGATTGGAGCAAAAAGGTGGGAACTGTAAGATTTACCAGATGGAAGAGAGCCAGTGGGATGTATATAGGTCTCTATTGAAAATCAGACTATCTGGTATTGTTCAGCAGTAAAAAGTTTACCTATCAATTCTAGACTAGTCTTGGTCACTGTAGGATTAACTTACAGCCCTAACTTTGCTACTTTCTTCAGATATACAATCATATGACTACTTGCCTATTGACAAGTATTTTAATCAATTGCTTGAATGTTTAGGTTAGATCAGATCTTAGTCAAATCAATTAGTTGTATCTTCAGCCTATCAGTATATAAGTGTTATCTGTCAAATCAGTAGCATTAGTCAGCTGAGTAGTCAGCAGATCATTATCAGACAGGAGTAGATATATCAAGTAGGATCTTATAGGGTGATGATGATGCAATCAAAAGAGTCATCAGCCACAACATACATTAGGAAATACAATTAGTCAGAAATTGATCTGGCAAAAATGTATATACTGAGCTGCTGGAACCTCAATAAAAATCAGTTCAAGTTTTAGAGAATACAATACTAGCTAAACTCCTTATTCCTCTACAACTCTTATACCAGGATTTGTAACACAAGATTAAATTAGCACTTTTATTAACATCATATATTAGCCTTGAAACTGATAAAGAATGCTCCAGAGTGTTGAGAAGCTCTTCTCAAGTAGTTTTAGAGTTGATATACCTATACAAAGGTAGGGATACTGAGTTTCTTTATGAACAAACAACTGTTCTACTATTGTCTCTATTTTTAGATTAATATCTTATGTCCAAAACACTTCTTAGATTGCAACAGGTTATGAGCCCTGATTGCCTTAATTTGATCAAAGATGACATCTACCAGCATACAGAATAACACATCCATTTTCCCTTTGATGGAATGGCTGGATGGAAAAACTACTATCCCTGGAGATTAATATTTAGTTCCACTTTGAGGAAAGAAAACTTTGGAACATAGTAACAGGAAAGAAAGTTGAGCCCAAAGGAACAGCAGAAGAAGTTGAACAGTTTCAAGACAAGGAGAGGAAGCTTTTAATGCCATATATATCAATGTGCAAGATTCCTTCATTGGATAAATTTGTACTTCAAATACTGCCAAGCAGCACGGGAATCCTTGAAGAAAACATTCAGAGCAAATCAGAATATGGTCAAACATATTCATGTATTTACTTCATATCAAGCTCTAAACTAGGGCAGTAGGCAGCTCCAAAGCATTTTCACATAGTTTCATTTGAAGTAGCTACAGACTTATTGTTACAAGTCTTGGTACAAGAGTTGTAGAGGAATAGGGAGTTTAGCTAGTAATGTATTCACTAAAACTTGAACTGATTTTTATTAAGGTTCCAGCAGCTCCTTATATACATATTGCCAGATCAATTGCTGACTAATTGTATTTCCTAATGTAGGTTGTGGCTGATGACTCATTTGATTGCATCATCATCACCCAATAAGATCCTACTTAATATATCTATTTCTGTCTGATAAGGATCTGCTTATTCATTTGCTGACTAATGCTACTGATTTCATAGATAATACTGATATACTGATAACCTAAACATATACTAGTTGATTTGACTAAAAACTGATCTAACTTAAACATTCAAGGAGCAGATCATAACATTCTCCCCTACCAAAGTTGAGAGGGTTCTCCTGAATCTCTTTTCTTGTGATACCAATAACTTGACGGTTCAGTATTATCAGCAAGTCTTGCAAGCTTGAGTCTGTCCGTATGCACTAAGTCTTCCCAGATATTGCCTTGTTTGTCCAACAGTTGGTAAGTTGCAAATGGACATACTCGATGATCTTGAATGGTCCTCTCCATTGTGGCTCAAACTTCTTCCAAGTGTTTTTTCTTAGCAAAACAAAGTTCCCAACTGTCAATGCTTCTGATGCTATAGTCTTATCAAATCTCTGCTTCATCTTTTCTGCACTTTGAGATACTTTGGTCTGTGCCTCTTGACATCTTTGTTCCAGTTGCTGGTGTCTACTTGGCTGACTAAGTTCATCTTCTAAGGCATCTGTAAGCTTGAGTTGTGTGAGATCTCCTGGAATCCTTGGTTCACATCCATACACTAAGTAAAGTGGTGATTGCTGGGTGGTGTTGTGTACTCTGACTCTGCATGCAAAGAGTGCTTGGTCTATATACTCATCCCATCTACTAACAACTCCATTTGCATACTTGGTCAGCATTTTTCCAAATAATCCATTAACTACTCAGTGACTCCATTAGTTCTGGGGTGATATGCCAAGGTTTTCAAGTGTCTGATCTGCTGCATTTCCAGGTAAACCTCTAATGTCTTTGCCATAAAGTTTGCTCCTCTATCAGATAAGATCTCCACAGGGCATCCAAACTTCATCAGGATCTCATGGTAAATGAAACTTGCAACTTCTTGTTCACTGGCTATTGGTACAGCTTTAGCAACTGGCCATTTAGTGGCATGATCAATTGCTACTAGGATCCAACGGTTGCATTTCCTGGTGGTTGGCAGTCTTCCAATAAAGTCAATTCCCCATCTCTCAAATGTTCTTACAGGCTCCAAAGGGAAGAGTTTGGCAATTCTTTGTGGCTGGCCTTGATTGATTTGGCAGTTTGGGCATGTTTTTACTAGCTTCTCTTTATCTTGTTTCATTCTGGGCCACCATGCTCTGGCTTTCACAAGACTATAGGTTCCTTCAATTCCAAGATGTCCATATCCATTGTAGCTTATGTATTAAATCCAGGCGAGAAACATAAGGGCAATAGGCAATAAGGCTTCCATCAACAATTTGGTAGAGTATTTCATCCTGTACTACAAATTTGCTGGCTTCATCACAGATTATCTTCTTGATATCTTCATCCACCTCATTAGGAATGGCTTGGTCCTCCAAGTACTTTGGTAATAGGCTAGGCCAATCTGATTCATGCACCAAGTTGAGTTGTGCAACTTGATCTAATCTTGATAAGGCACCAGCAACTGAGTTGTTTTTTCCAGCGCAGTAAACAATCTCAAGGTCAAATTGCTGAATGTATTCACTCCATCTTGTCATTCTTCTAGAGAGTACCTTCTGAGTAAATATATACTTGAGGGAGGCATGATCAGTCTTCACAGTGCATTTGACTCCTTCAATATAGCATCTCCATGTCTTCAAACAGTGTATTATAGCAAGCATCCCCTTCTCATGGACTGGATAGTTTTGTTCTGCTGAGTTCAGTTTCTTGGATTCAAAGGGGCAGGGTAGTCCTTTCCCTTGTGTTCTTGGCTCAACACTCCACCAATTGCATAATCTGAAGCATCTGTGCATATAGTAAACTCTTTTCTGAAGTCTGGTATTCTTAAGCTTGGCAGCTTAGCAAATTCATTCTTGAGCGTCCGGCAGGCAGTCTCACAAGCTATGTCCCACTTGTAGGTATTGTCTTTCTTGAGGATATCAGTTAAAGGGGCTGCAATACTTGCAAATGACTTGACAAATCTCCGATAATAGGAAACCATTCCAAGGAATGATCTGAGCTCTGATATGCCATGGGGCTGTTTCAGATTCTTGATTACTTCCACCTTCTTTGGGTCTAAGGTTACACATGTGCTAGACAATATGTGTCCCAGGTATTCAACATGCTCCTTGAAGAACTCACACTTGGCTAGCTTGCCATATAGCTTGTTCTCCCTTAGTTTCTTCAAGACCTTTTCAATGTGCAGTACGTGATCCTCTTGTGTCTTGCTGTATATCAATATGTCATCCAGGTAGATTATCACAAACTTGTCTAAGTACTCCTCAAAGACAGTCTGCATCAGCATCATGAATGTTGCAAGGGCATTAGTGAGGCCAAAACTCATGACTAAGTACTTGTAATGTCCATATCTGGTCCTAAATGCTGTCTTAGGAATATCTTCTGGTTTTACCCTAATTTGGTTGTATCCTGACCTGAGGTCAATCTTGCTGAAAATAGTGGCTCCATTAAGTTGGTCCAAAAGCTCATCAATCCAAGGTATGGGGTACTTATTCTTGACGGTAACTGAGTTCAGGGCTCTGTAGTCAATGCACATCCTAAGTGTTCCATCCTTCTTTTTCACAAAAAGCACTGGTGCTCCCCAGGGTGACTTGCTGGGCCCAATATATCCTTGCTCCAACAGCTGATCAATTTGTCTCTTCATTTCCTCCAATTCCAATGGACTCATTCTGTAAGGTGCCTTGCTCACAGGAGGGCTATTTCCTGTGTCAATGGCATGATCCATGTCTCTGACTGGTGGTAGGCTCACAAGTTCATCTGGGAACACGTCTGAATATCTCTTCAAGAGAGTCTGGATCTGCTGGGGTGCTGGGGTAGAGGAATCCTCCTGTAATACCATTATGAGGAACATTTTGGTACCTTTTCTAAGTGCTCTACAGAACTGGGTCTTGCTAAGTTCACTTGTCTCACACATACTGGAATTGACCAAGTTGAAATCCAGCCTGGCAGGTAATAGCTCATAGGTCTTGTTGTCTTTTTGGATCTGAGTAGCATGGGTTCTCCAATTGATTGATGGATTACAACAAAATAGCCAGGTTTTTCCAAGTACAAGGTCGAACTTGCAGTTCCCAAATATATAAGCCTGTAGGTCTTCATCATAGTCATTGATCTTCAATCTTACTGGCTGGGTAATTTGGTTGATTATGTGAGAGTTCCCATCAGCTGTGGAGACTGAAGTTGATATGGTAGGTTCTGAGTTGATTCCAGCTTTCAAAGCAAATTGCTCTGACATGTACTCATGCAATGCTCCTGAGTTAATCATGATCTTGGAAGGTACTCCATTGATTACTCCATTCAAGTATAATAGCTTTCCTGAGTTTGAGGTCATCTGGGATAGGTATTCTTTGGTCATGTGGAAGGTGATTTCTGAGTCTTCTTCAAGCTCATCTTTCACCTTACTGTGCTCATGGGACTCAATATGGTTGAAGGTTCTTGTTGGCTGGTGTCCAATTCTTCCCTGAGGGCAGTACTTTGCAATATGTCCCTGCTGGTGGCAATTGAAGCAAAGTCCTTTCTTCTTACATTCTTCTGAGGAGGCATTCTTCTGCATAGCATCTATTTCCATTGGTACTGCTTCTGATTGTCTTCTTTCATAATGATTGTAGCCTTTCTGATTAGTCACTGTAGGCTTCCCAACTCCAAACATAGCTGAGTCATAGTCAATGGCAATCTTGATGGCTTCTTCAATAGTCTGAGGTCTTTGGTAATTCACTTCCTTGCAAGTTCTTTCTTTCAATTCATCAATAAAGTATTCAACTTGATCCAAGGGGTCCATTCTTTCAATTTGTCCAAGTAGACATCTGTACTCATAGATGTATTCTTGCACCATTCCTTTCTGTCTGAGTGTCTTTAACTTCCTTCTTAGTAGTGTCTATTGGTGTGGAGGTTCAAAAGCATCCTGAATTTCCGACACAAACTCTTCCCAGGTAGAGATTGTAGAGCATCCCATCATAGTGGCTGACCTGATCTTGTTGTGGTACCACTGTAAAGCTGCATCTGCCAGGTAAGAAGCTGCATAATGCAACTTGCTTTCTGGAGCAATTCCTTTAGCTTTAAAAGCTTCTTCAATCTGAAAGAGCCAAGTTCCCAGGTTTTCATTGACTCTGCCATGGTACCGGTTGACCTTCACACTAAAGTTGCTCTTGACAGGGCTTTGCTGGCTCTGAGCCATGGTAATCATTCCTTGTTGCTGTTGGCTGCGGATCTGGAGTAACTGTTGCTGTTGGGCCAGGATTTGCCGCATGGCATTCTTCCATTCTTGATTGTCCAACATCTTGAGGGTGGTTTCTTCTTTCTTCAGGAGGGAGGTTTCTGGCTATCACTGCTACCAATGTTACAAGTCTTGGTATAACAGTTGTAGAGGAATAGGGAGTTTAGCTAGTATAGTATTCACTAAAACTTGAACTGATTTTTATTGAGGTTCCAGCAGCTCCTTATATACATTTTGCCAGATCAATTGCTGATTAATTGTATTTCCTAATGTAGGTTGTGGTTGATGACTCATTTGATTGCATCATCATCACCTAATAAGATCCTACTTAATATATCTATTTCTGTCTGATGAGGATATGCTGATTCATTTGCTGACTAATGCACTGATTTCATAGATAATACTGATATACTGATAACCTAAACATATACTAATTGATTTGACTAAAAAGTGATCTAACTTAAACATTTGTTCCAAGTCTTGGTATAAGAGTTGTAGAGGAATAGGGAGTTTAGCTAGTATTGTATTCACTAAAACTTGAACTGATTTTTATTGAGGTTCCAGCAGCTCCTTATATACATTTTGCCAGATCAATTGCTGATTAATTGTATTTCCTAATGTAGGTTGTGGTTGATGACTCATTTAATTGGATCATCATCACCCAGTAAGATCCTACTTAATATATCTATTTCTGTCTGATAAGGATCTGCTGATTCATTTGCTGACTAATGCTACTGATTTCATAGATAATAATGATATACTAATTGATTTGACTAAAAACTGATCTAACTTAAACATTCAAGCGGCAGATCATAACATTCTCCCCTACCAAAGTTGAGAGGGTTCCCCTGAATCTCTTTTCTTGTGATACCAATATCTTGATGGTTCAGTATTATCAGCAAGTTTTGCAAGCTTGAGTCTGTCCCTATGCACTAAGTCTTCCTGGATATTGCCTAGTTTGTCCACCAGTTGGTAAGTTGCAAATGGACATTCTCTGATGATCTTGAATGGTCCTGTCCATTGTGGCTCAAACTTCTTCCAAGTGTTTTTTCTTAGCAAAACAAAGTTCCCAACTGTCAATGCTTCTGATGCTATAGTCTTATCAAATCTCTGCTTCATCTTTTCTGCACTTTGAGATACTTTGGTCTGTGCCTCTTGACATCTTTGTTCCAGTTGCTGGTGTCTACTTGGCTGACTGAGTTCATCTTCTAAGGTGTCTGTAGCTTTGGTTGTGTGAGATCTCCTGGAATCCTTGGTTCACATCCATACACTAAGTAAAATGGTGATTGCTGGGTGGTGTTGTGTACTCTGACTCTGCATGCAAAGAGTGCTTGGTCTATATACTGATCCCATCTACTGACAACTCTATTTGCATACTTGGTGAGCATTTTTCCAAATAATCCATTAAACCGCTCAGTGACTCCATTAGTTCTGGGGTGATATGCCAAGGTTTTCAAGTGTCTGATCTGCTGCATTTCCAGGTAAACCTCTAATGTCTTTGCCATAAAGTTTGCTCCTCAATCAGATAAGATCTCCACAGGGCATCCAAACTTCATCAGGATCTCATGGTAAATGAAACTTGCAACTTCTTGTTCACTGGCTATTGGTACAGCTTTAGCAACTGGCCATTTAGTGGCATGATCAATTGCTACTAGGATCCAACGGTTGCATTTCCTGGTAGTTGGCAGTCTTCCAATAAAGTCAATTCCCCATCTCTCAAATGTTTCTTACAGGCTCCAAAGGGAAGAGTTTGGCAATTCTTTGTGGCTGGCCTTGATTGATTTGGCAGTTTGGGTATGTTTTTACTAGCTTCTCTTTATCTTGTTTCATTCTGGGCCACCATGCTCTGGCTTTCACAAGACTATAGGTTCCTTCAATCCCAAGATGTCCATATCCATTGTGTAGCTTATATATTAAATCCAGGCAAGAAACATAAGGGCAATAGGCAATAGGGCTTCCATCAACAATTTGGTAGAGTGTTTCATCCTGTACTACAAATTTGCTGGCTTTCATCACGGATTATCTTCTTGATATCTTCATCCACCTCATTAGGAATGGCTTGGTCCTCCAAGTACTTTGGTAATAGGCTAGGCCAATCTGATTCATGCACCAAGTTGAGTTGTGCAACTTGATCCTGAACTTGATAAGGCACCAGCAACTGTGTTGTTTTTTCCAGGGCAGTAACAATCTCCAGGTCAAATTGGCTGAATGTATTCACTCCATCTTGTCATTCTTCTAGAGAGTACCTTCTGAGTAAAATATATACTTGAGGGAGGCATGATCAGTCTTCACAGTGCATTTGAACTCCCTTCAATATAGCAATCTCCATGTCTTCAAACAGTGTAATTATACGCAAGCATCTCCTTCCTCATGGACTGGGATAGTTTTTGTTCTGCTGAGTTCAGTTTCTTGGATTCAAAGGCA
>MCFE01000741.1:0-40599 GCA_002104905.1 Basidiobolus meristosporus CBS 931.73
GTCTTCAGGAGTGGCGGAGCGTGCGACACAATACTGATTTGCTGGAACGGATGCCTGTACATGGCAGTTGTACACGTATATCTGATCAAAACACTAACAATCAAAGTAGCAGCTCACACATATGTTAGATGCTCACAGTGCAATGAGCATAATACAGCTGGGTCAAAGGAATGTTTATTACTTCACAATGCTTCAGCTAAATATCCTTAACAGCAACATCTCCAAGAGTCCCCCGGAAACGTAGACACCAGCCAGACCCTACGAGATTACCCATGTCTGGCTATCCACGCAGGCGGTCCCCTTTCTCCCTTCAAGGATCTGCTTGAAGGACAGCTCGCCAGTTCCGGGTCCTCTCCAAGTCCAGCGAATCCCTTTGACTGTGACTGAGGCGTAGTTCCCGTTGTTAGCTCTCTTGGCTCTGGCAATTTCTTCTCTGACATCGGCAGAATACAAACGGGCTTCTTGATCGGATACCATGGCTGAGGAAGTGGAGTGCAATAAGTCTTGAGACTAACAAGCCCACACCTGCTGCTTTATATCACCTTATCCAGGTGGTGGCTTAGTGTTGTGTCATTATGCTAACGGCTGCTTCATGCGCCCATTTCTACTAAGTATAGCGGCTTCCCACCTAAAGTGCTGAGTCTTAGGCCAAGCTTAGAGAAATGATCCAGAAATCATGAATGGTTACAGTTGAGGCCAAATCTGCAACATTACCTGAGGAAACCAGTACTAGCTAAACACATCCATGAATATTTCCTTCATGCCGGCACCGTCTCTATGCACCATGCCGGTCATTGGTGACAAGGATTTGCACCAATCAGCAATGAGTCTGTTCTTGAAATAACAGGTTATATAATCAACCTGCCCAAAAGAATGACCGTGGTAGTCGGTGGCTGAGCTCTTAATCCGACGCTGTACTCCATCTGTGGCAGGGTAAAGTTTGCAATAGATAAGTGCATGTGTCTTGCAAGAAAGCATCGCCATCCAAGCTATCAATGGTAGCAGCATAGATAAAGCGTAACACAAATAAAGTGAACAGGCACAATTGGCTTGTTTCTTGACAAATAACTAATTGAAAACGCGTGTACTACAACAAGAAATTCCAAGGCAGCCTCAACTATCCCAAGCACTATCCACTCAATATCCCCAACTCTTGGCAAAAAACTAACCAATTTATTCTCGCCTGTACTGTGCTGTACACCCCATGACAGTCATATCATTCACCAATCAGCAACAACCCTAGGTTCTTGTAATAACTGGTTAATTTAATAAGCCTGCCCCAAAGCTTGACTGTGGTTGCTGCTCTCCAGTTGCGGCAGGGTCAGATCAGCAATATATTTAATCATGTGTACAGCAAGAAAACAGCACTACCAAAGGACAATACCTTCCAGGCAATGACAGGACTATTGTAAGAGACACTTGCCTTAAAGATGGAATAAAGATACCAAAAGTGCATGTTAAGCTCACAGGACTACACTGATACAAAGGAGTACCAAACCCCATTGAAATTGACCGCAACGACCTTGGACTTTCTCGACGGTAACCCTTAAGCTCATTAGTAAAAAATTACCAAAGTCCTTACTAACACGGATAGTTATTGCAAAAACTGAGAGAATTTTGAATGATATTAAGGATATCATTGACCAGATCGCCCTCATTCTTTACACTTTGAAGTGCAGCCTATACTGTGTAGCCCTGGTACGAAGAGGTAAAGTAGCAAAGGTTAAATCAATCTAGCTCGCATAAAGCTAGTGCTATGAACGAAGCCTAATTGAGTGGGATCGAGGTGATATAAATCGGCAAAATTCGCATGAGACTCCACCAGCCAGTCATGCAGCTTTCCTTCCTCTTGCTAGTTTCCGCCATCGCTTCATTGCAAGCAATTTCCGCTACCCCACTCGGTGACTCCCAGGTAGCCTTCACCAATGAGCCATGCGTCGAGCAACAGGGTGCTTGTTATCAGGACACTTCGGCCCCCAGTCAAGAATACCAGCCGTCAACTGAGGAGGGGGATGATTCGGAGATGAGTGCTCCAATGCAGACAAGCGAGACTTCGGGTGAGCAGTCAGGATTCTCTGGGTTGCAAGGGTTCGATATTTCCAATCTTCAACCATCCCAAGCCTTGCTGGACAAAATCAATGGCCATTCCTCCAGTAAAGCCAATGCCTTGTCCAACTCAAACCAATTCGACCAAGCGCAAGTCATTGATCAAACCCTGTACCAGCCCAAGCAGCAACAGCCACAAATTATCATCACTCAGCCAGCAGCGCGTGCGCTTAGAGGTGGGTACAAGAAGTATAAGAGATCTGCTCGTCGCCACTTCAAAGTGAGATATTTCAGTGGAAACAGACATTAAGTCCAGTAAAAGCAAATTTACGAAATAAAATGAGCAATATATTACTAGGCATACTGATGATGTACAAGTATTCAAGAATTTACTGATATGCACACGCAGAAATAGCGTTCCTTATCGTTGTAAATAGTGGCATAATTTGTATTGAAGAGAATTATGGGCAGTGGTGATAGAACCATATAATATATACAGAGGCTGTCATTCCAGCGCATGTGTTTTATATGTTACAGGTTTCCTCAATAAAGTCCATAACAGAATGTATCTAATAATACTCACTTTATGCCCTCAGTTTAACCTTATTATATAGCCTCCCATGCTATATAGCGTCGTATGCAACTAACTTATTTTTCAGCTATTCTTCAGCATGCGCTCTACTACCATAGCAGTGATTCTAGGCCTTGTCGCTCTTCAAGTTGCCGTTGCTGCCCCAATCGGCTGTTCTTCTCCATGCACTCGCGAGTATAGAAGGGTGCATTATCGCAGCTTACCATGTGCACAGTATGCGAGCGGTTGCTACCAAAACGCTCGAGTTTTGCCTGTCGTTAAGACGACGAATGTCCAATCCCCGTTATTGCGCCAGGTTTTCACCACGGTGACCAGAAAGCACGACAACCTGAACATTGCTAACGCCAACAGCAACAAAGGCTTCAATGTCAAGTATCAAGCAGGGCCCAGTCTCGAACTGGAGGGTAGGGCCAATGCATTAGAATATGCTAAGCAAAAGGGAGCAGAACACTTGGAAGATAGTTCTTTCTCTCCCTACGTTCTGATGCAGCCCACCCAAGATATACAATACACAGCCCCTGTGGCAGAGATGCAATGCGTAGAAGATTGTCCAGAGCAAAACGTTCAATACAATTAGTGCGATGACATGAGCTGAAGATGTAGGCAGCCAGTCACCACATTATTAGTAAAAATCCTCAATCAATAAAGTTCAAATGACATTCTTATATTGTGTTACTTATGATTAGCTTTTACTTGCACACACCTGTATCATGATCAGAGCTGCGGGCATTAATATTAGATATCCACTTACGTACTAACATACTCACCCCTCAGTCTTTAGTGATGCTGCCCTCCACCGAAGAGTTTGATATTGGAGAGAATATCTGGCAGGGTTACCGGATTGATTTTGGTAACACAAAGATTCGAGATTGACAGACTGCCCAGTGACTGTTAGCATTGTGATATTTCCTCTTATCGTTTTTGTGGAAGCTAAGAGTAAAATGGATGATGAGGGTGGGGTTCGAACCCACGCCTCCGAAGAGACTGCGACCTGAACGCAGCGCCTTAGACCACTCGGCCACCTCACCAGCTTGTACTTGGACCTTACGAAAGAGTTTCGAATCAAATGTTCTTGAAGTGCTAGCCATCACTCGAAGCAAGCATCATAAAGTACTCTTTACCTATTGTTTTGTCGTTACCCATCAGTGTCTTTTCATAGTGAAGATATGGCAATCGAATTTACGATCAATAAATACAAAATCCCGGATTTGGCAGACTAAATTAACTGAAAATCAGTGGATGCTCAAGAAACATAGATCTTTTCCTATATAATGATCAATAAATCGGAGCAATTGTCTAGATGATACTGAGTAGTGAGTAATGGTCGTTCAAGACACTGTTGTTATCGATGCACAAATGTAAGAGATATGGCTTAGTGATGAATTCAATCCAAGAAAAGCACTACTTTATACCGGATGAACTAGACTGTTTAATCATCTGTCTCCAAACGTGATTAATATTAAAGTTGCATGTTGTGTGACTTATAAACCAAGAAGGTATAATAACGAATATAAAGGCCGTAGAGGAGTGTCTACTCAAGATATCCTCTTAGCCAGTGCTTTGATACTTGCATCCTCTTTTGCCGCTCCTCTTGAACGCAACCAACCCAATACTACGGCAACCCTCGAGTATGTAGAGCTATATAAAAACGTAAAGGCGTGTAATGAAGAATTTCCATCTTCATTCTGGACACGAAGTAAGGTTCGCAGAATGCGTGAGGATGATCCAGGAGCTTTCTCAAAGCCTAGGTATACAGAGTGGAAGCGTGGCAAAGCAGTGTTCATGATGCAACTGATGGGATTGACGTATTTTTTGTCTCCCTGGATCGCTTTTAGAAGACAGAAAAAGCCGGGAGAACTTAAGCCTAGTCTGTGGGGTTACCCAGCAAAAAGGCGGCAATGATATTTGCGGTTGTAACAAAGATTGCTGCGGGAGAGGAGCAAGTGCGGAAACAGTAACTTTCAAGGAATTTAGTGGCATGGTTGAGTAGGGATTATCTCGTATAGTATTGGATATGCAGCACAAAGCGTTGTTACATCAACAATATACAAGGGCAGCATATAAGTATCATTCGGTCACTCTTACTAACGCTTAAGTCATGTTGTAGTGGCTCCGAATATCAGACACGTACCAAGGACTCGGACTGTTGCGGCAAGAACATCTAAGCATCACTATCGCCAACGTCGCCTTTCCCTTTCTTCAGTATCTACTTCTAGCTTTATACTATAAAGCATCTGGTTGACATTAAATGCTGATTACTATTTCGTGTATGCACTGTCTCACTTACGAGAATCACCAGCTAGGCATAAGGATCATTTTTAAGAAATAGCAAACGGTGAGGCACCCAGGCTAAATCAAGAGTGGGATCGAGAAGGTGATATAAATCGGGAGAGTACAAGAAGCCACGCCGCTTTAAAGATACTAGGATTAGCACTAGTATGCTCCAGAAAATCATGGTGAGTTCCACAAAACAATGGAGGAAATGAGTAAAAATAAGAACTATGGACATGCGTAAGGGGAATGCAAATAAAAATATATAAATACTGATGGAGCCCAAACAATCGTTAGGAGTGTGCCCGCAACAGCATAGCGATAGTGTGAGTAGTGACCTGATATGTCAACGAAAGGTGAGATATGAAATAGCAATTTGTCCAGCCAAGCCTATATACCAGCCCACAAATACGTTATTCACTTCACATGCGCTCTTTTACCGTAGCAGTGATTCTAGACCTTGCCGCAATCGGCGGTTACTCTCCATTCACTCGCGAGTATAGAAGGGTTCATTATCGCAGTTTACCATGTGTTTAGTATGCGAATGGTTGCTACCAAAACGTTCGAGTTTTGCCTATTGTTAAGTCGTCCAATGCTCAATCCCCGTTATTGTGCCAGATTTGACCACGGTGACCAGAAAGCACAATAACCTGAACATTGCTAATGCCAACAGCAATAAAGGCTTCAATGTCAAGTATCAAGCAGGACCCAGTCTCGAACCGGAGGGTGGGGCCAACGCACTGAAATACGCCAAGCAAAAGGGAGCGAAACACCCGGACAATAGCTCTTCGTATCCCTACGTTCTGATGTAGTCCACCCAAGATGTAGCAGAGACCGAACAAAATGCTCAATACAATTGGTGTGCTGACAATTGCGCCTATCAGATAAATCAACCTAAACTGAGGATATTGGGTAGGCAAAACAAATAAACATTCTTTGCACGACTACTCTACTCTCACAGTCTCATTGACTATCAATCCATCGCAGATACAGTGTACTGGTCCAAAAAAAATCGACAGACACCAAAGGAATAGGGGCACTCCACATTTGGTTGGTGGCAAGAGAGAAGTCCAAACAGCGTTGTGTATCAACAACCGCATTTGAAGATACTTTGGGATGTCAGCAAGCTCTTGTGAGCGCCAGTTCCAACGTTTACATACTTACTCCATCGAACTTTAAAATAAATGTATCAATATTGGGAGGTAAATTGCCGTTTAAGTCAACATACCATTGTATTATTCGTGAGACGCAAAACGACTCGTACTACGATCTTTCAAGCGTGCACTCAGGAATGGCACTGGTTATTATCATAGTCAATGTTTGCAGTCCCGAGCAGTATACATAATACAGTTATCCAACATTACCCAAGAAACATAGTTTAACTTAGATTATTTACTCAAGATTCAAAAACTCTTAGCTGACTGGCAGATCTGCTAATTCTGAAGAAATATATTGCTATACATTGCGGGTACAAATCTCTACATTTTGTTTCTATGCTACAAGTTCTGGATACTTCACCAAATCTTCACTCAGCTTCCAAAGTTGTTGGGCATTAGAGTCATCCAAAGCATAAGGCCGCGCGGTCTCATTGCTAACCTTTGCATCTTCAAGATATGAGCCAGACTGATTAACAATCGAGGGGTCAAAGGCAGCAACAATGTGAGTTGCCGCTCCCTGAGGGATGGTTTTCCAAGTAAGGGATTTCAGAGCCTCTTCTGACATCCAGGGCTGGCCATCAGCATCCAGGAAGTTCTCCTTAAATTCGTCGGCGAGATTCAAGTGATTGGCCAAGTTTGTGGATATAACACCAGGGTGAAGACTGAAGGCCACTAGTCCCTTACTTTTGTAGCGGTTGCTCAACTCCTTGGTAAAGAGAATAATGGCGGTTTTAGACTGACCATAGGCCTGCCATTTTTCGTACGTTCTGCCGTCGGAAAACCCAGGATCCGCAAAGCGGATTTTGGATATTTGATGGCCTGAGCTAGATACATTTACTACGCGTGGACCTCGAGAGGAAGCCAAGAGCCGATCTAGTATCAGGTTTGTGAAAAGGAAAGGTGCCAAGTAATTAATCCCAAACTGCGCTTCAAACCCATCTTTTGTTCTACTGTATGGTGCAGCCATGATTGCGGCATTGTTGATTAGCACGTCAATAGGCTCGGTATATTCATTCACCTCCTTGGCAGCATCTCGAACCGAATCCAAAGAGGCAAGATCGATCACGAGCGATCGTAGGTTTGCACTTGGTGTCTCTTGCTTGATTTTCCCAATGGTCTCGTCGAGAGAACTCTGTCTCCTGCCTGCAACGATCACCAGCTTGGCACCGTACTTTGCAATTACTCTGGCGGCTTCGGCACCAAGGCCACCCCAAGTAGCACCTGTGATAAGCACAGTTTTTCCCTTGATGCTGTCAGAGAACACCATAGCGGCCTCCTCAGATGTAGTGTCTTTTCCGAAAGTGTGGGACATTTTGATTGACTCAGTCTTCAGGCGAAGGTGGCAATAAATAGGAGTCACCAAGTGCAGGCCCATGTGATCATCTTTCTCAGCAGCTTTTTGTGGGTGGTGAGCGGCCACTTAGAATGTAATGTTCCCAATTCGTAGGGTATCCGCAGCATTTACTGGAAGTCTACTCGTGTGCCCAATCATGATGGTAATGTCGCGGTATTGGGTATATACGTAGGCCACATACAGAAGCTTATCAATATGATTAGGTCGATCATCTGTAACAGTTGGCAGTCATATCACCCGAAATCCGCAGTAAGGTTACTGACCCAAATTTACGGATCATCAATACCCGAGTTTGTGGAAAATCACAGCCCATGACAAGCTGACTATTCCATATGGAGAATGTTTCCGATTGATTGCGGATTGATGTTTAGATCTATGCAAACGTTCCCGTGGTTAAGAGTTTAGCCAGCAAATTTGTTTAGTTGGCTAATGTGCATATTAATCGTCAATAAACAACTACTAGAGGCAAATGTGAATATCAATCATTATTAAACAGCTACTATATTGCCACGTAGATATCCATTTTGAAGCCGCGAAAAAATCTATGTAATTGATGGCAATGTCTAGTACGCAGTATAGGCTTGTATGTTTAAAACATTACATAAGCGACGTTGGCTGTACCATTAGTCAGTAAGAGTTTCTAACCATCTCTACAACCTAAGCCAACGTAGAATTTGGGTACAAAAACAGTGGCTACAAAACGTAAATTAATTTCAAGCGACATATATAATCTATTCCTCAGAGCTAGTAAACGAAAGTGAGTTAGATATTTCAGCGGAAACAGATACTAGGATTAGCAATAGAAAATAAAGACGAAATATAAGGTTTGGTCATGGTGAGTTCCACCAAATAATAGAAGAAAATTGAAAAAATAGGAGAATGCAAAATACGGATGGTACTCAAACAGCATCGTAATAGTGTGAGTAATGACCTGATTAATCCATGAAATATATAATAGCAATTTGGCCAGCTAAACCATATTATATGCTATATAACAGCCCACAAATACGTTATTCACTCCACATGCGCTTTATTACCATAGCAGTAATTCTAAGCCTTGCCACCATTCAAGATGCCGTTGCTGCCCCAATCGGCTGTCATTCTCCATGCACTCGCGAGTATAGAGGGGTTCATTATCGCAGCTTACCATGTGCACAGTATGCGAACGATTGCTACCAAAACGTTCGAGTTTTGCCTGTCGTTAAGACGTCGAGTGTCCAATCCCCGGTATTACTTCAGGTTTTCAGCACGGTGACCAGAAAGCACGATAGCCTGAACATCGTTAATGTCAGCAGCAATAAAGGCTTCAACGTCAAGTATCAAGTACGACCCAGTCTCGAACCGGAGGGTGGGGCCAACGCGCTGGAATACGCCAAGCAAAAGGAAGCGAAAACCCAGATAATAGCTCTTCATATTTCTACGTTCTGACGCAGTCCACCCAAGTTGTACAATACACAACCCCTTGGCAGAGGCAGAACAACACGTTCAATACAATTGGTGTGCTGACAGTTCCCCCAACAGAAAAATCAACCTAAACTGAGGACATTGGGTAGGCAAAACAAATAAACATTCTTTGCACGACTACTCTACTCTCACAGTCTCATTGACTATCAATCCATCGCAGATACAGTGTACTGGTCCAAAAAAATCGACAGACACCAAAGGCATAGGGGCACTCCACATTTGGTTGGTGGCAGGATGAACTAACGATAGAGAAGTCCAAGCAGCGTTGTGTATCAACAACCGCATTTGAAGATACTTTGGGATGTCAGTAAAGCCATGTTCAATGTTTACATACTTACTCCATTGAACTTTAAAATAAATGTATCGATTTTGGGAGTTAAATTGCCGTTTAAGTCAACATACGATTGTCTTTTTCGTGAGACGCAAAACGACTCGTACTACGATTTCTCAAGCAAGGGCTTGAAGCGTGCACACAGGAATGGCACTGTTCTTACGTAGTTGGTTATTTCATAGTCAATGTTAGCAGTCCACAACAGTACATATAATACATTTATTTTCGTCGATTTCAATATTATGGGATTAGACAACGAAATGAGTGAAAATTTCTAACGAATTTTTTCCTATAAATAGAGAGCATCTGTACTTTACAGGATTATGTATATTGTACATTCCCAGTACACTAAAGGACGGTCTGCACATTCTGACAGCCTGTTATCTAACTATCATTCAAAAATCAAATTAAAATATCAATCTATATTGCTACAAAATCACTTCGAAAATCGCTTAAAATTTTGATTGCAAAATGACATACTTGTCTGATTACGATTACAGTTTTCTGATCTTTAAAATCAAAATTCATAACTGAATGTTTAAGCGGGCACACAACTTTGCATAAAAATCGGAAAAGAGTAAGTCGATAGTCTCACTTTGTTGTAGCGCCTACTGATGACCATCCACTCAGACTACTCCAGTGCGCTTGGTTTTCGTTGCTCTGTTGCCAGCCTCACGCGTTCCCCAAGTCTTCAATAACCTTGCCATCTCGCAATTACTTGAAGATGCCCATGTCTACACTAGGCTCCAAAAGACATGGATAGAAATCATCAGCAGTGACCCACTACTGAAGCCTTCAACTAATCAGTTCTCCGGAAGCTTGAGATACAGAAAGATGCCACTCTACCCAACTGTTAACTTATTCGAAAGTCAAACTAAGAAGGCTTTAGGCTCTTGTGAGGACACAAATAGCTGAGCATAAGCAAATTTGATGAAAATAAGAGTGGTTGTGCAGATTATAGAGTAATAATGTTTCAAGAGTCTCAGAGATACTGAAAGTGAATGGGAGAACAAGTAGAATTTGCGGTCTGCTCCTAATCATTCATCAAATATAAGAGTATTATCTTTACTTCAACATGGTCTTAATACAGTGCAAACATGAATAATACAATTATGATGGTTCCAAAGAATATGTGTGCAAAGTTTGGGGCTGTTATGACAACTCTCAGATATTTCATGTCTTAGCTATCTGATACTTGTGCTGAGTGACTCTATACAATGTCAATGGCTAGAGCTCTCAAAGATTTGTAAATCACAACCTAGGTGTTCAGAAAGCATATATGTTACATCCTATTATATATCGGACCTAGAATTCATGTAATAATCAGCTGGTATTCTGCTGGTATTCCAATGATATCCTGCAGGCATTCTGCTGGTGCTTTTCCTTTGGATTTCTAGCTGCACTTTAGGGGAAAGTAGAGAGTAGTTGATGATCAGATTTAGTATGAATGCTAGTTAGTCTTGTCCACCTGAAAACTAAGTATGCCAAATAGCTAGTACTGTACATGTTGACAGCTGTAAGTTTAGTGAGACTTGGAACTCAACTGATATATAATGGTATTCAGAAGGTCCTTTCTTGTTCTTATTCTCAAAGCATGAACACTGTAAGTAAGAGGAGAAGGATGCAAAAAGCTTCAACAATAGTATACATTATCCAACTAAGCTCTCTGGCAGCTATTTTTCATTGTGAACAAGTTTCTGTACTAGAGTTCAAGAGCAGCACCAAATGGGCTTACAGTAAGTGCTTATGCTGGTCAACAGACCCCTGATGACCTCTGTATGTAAGCACATACTGCCAAAGAGGTCTTCCTAAATACCTGAAAAGTAACAAGTAACATCAGCAAAGCAAGCATAATAGGGTGATGATGGCTGCATATCAGTGAATAACAGCAGCAAAGTAGTGCTCCCTTTACTGTAGCTGTGCTTTGTTCCCTCTGATCAGAGAGTAATGCATACAGCTGTGCCAAAAATATGTTAAGTGCATGAAGGTATTGCCATATTACCAGTTTGGCTGTTGCACACCAGCTTTGCACCTCCACTTTTTAATTTGTTACTCTTGGTCAATGATGTACTTGACCTAGGCTAGTGTATGAGATAGAGGATACTCTCAGAGTGCATGGCTGGATAGAAAGGAGGCCAATGGTCAATGCATCAGTGCCTCTGCAATATTTCAGGTACCCTATATAGTGTTGACTGCTGTGCATCAACATTTAAAACTTAGCCAACTTTACTCCATTAGAAAATCTAGTGCCCTAACCAATTTTCCCTAACCCAGGCATAACTAATCCCTGTTATGGTTTATTTTATCACTTCTCAGAATCTGTTTTTAGCTGTCACACCTGAGCAATTTTCACATGGTCATTATGTCCTCAATTGATCTACTAAGCTGTTCCAAGTGATTAGTCATCTGAGATCTATCTAACTACTTAGTAGTTACTAAGACACCAGCTGATCAATGATGCAATTTTCATTTATCTTATGTGCCTGTCAACATCTAAACTGATTTCAATTAGTCTAGTCTCTTGGCACTTACTAATACAACTTGATCAGAAAAGTATAAGCAAAGCTTACTGAGCCTTTTGGTTTAGTGTGTGTCTCAACAAAATTAACAATGTGTCTCAGCAAATCAAGAATTCAGCAATTCTGTTCTAGTTTCTACCCAAGCCTAGCATATCTAGCACTCCCAAAAACACCAAACATAGCCTGCATAGCAAACCAATTCTGTTGCCTTTATAGCCAAACCCAACTTTATACAAGACCAATATTAGACCAGAACCTCTCTGCTGATATTTCCACCACTCTCTGACAATTCTAAGATTCTGCACTTAGTTGTCACTTAGGTTCTGTTAAACCACTCAAGAGTCTTATTACACTTTTCTCTTAAATGCAACACTGACTTATTTTGACTGCAGAGTTGTTTGATCTTGCACTACCATTGTTGTAAGCTACTTATAGAGCAATATTACTATATTATGATTATATCCTTTGATGTTATGTATGGACAACAACTATTGAAAGAAGTAAATGCAACAGTGCATTAAAGGTATACACCTATTTAGCTGCTTAATGTCATCCATATATTACCTCCCTGTAGTAATAATGCCAAGAAATCTTGCAGTTTCTATCATGTGTGCATTTCTCATGGATTGCATCAGCTCTGAAGTTGTATGTGCACATTTATATGATGACCAGGCCAACAAAAGTGCTCCTTATGCACCTTTGGTAGCTATCCCTCTGTTGAAGATCAGTTTTTTGCACACTAATTGTATTCTGGCCATAAACACTACATCTTGGCAATACATGTATCAGAGCACTGAGCTTATAATCTTTATACCTCTGATATGTCATATGTCTGTGAGTATATAGGTGTTTTGGAGTCTATGATGTGACTACAAAGTAGTTTACTTTAGTACCAAGCTGAGAGAACATCTCTAGGAGACTTTATGTCATTTGTCATATATACTGCCAGATTGCATTCAATTAAACTTTTGTTGCAAGGAAAGTTAAAGACCTGCCAATAATGCCCCTTTTGTTGCTTGTTACAGGTGCACACTTGTATGCTTGTGTACTTTCAGTGGCTGTCCCCTTGAGTTGAAGCTCAGGTACTGAGGTACTAGATGGAGTTCTGGCCAAACATGCTCTATCTAATTGCTATAAATGTCAGAGCAGTAAGCACATCTATTACTTATTACTAGCTACAGAATATTTCAGTGAAGATGATCATGTGTATGGTAAAGTCCATTATTATCCACAAGGCACTTGACTCTTTTGGAGGATGCTAGATACATATTTATCTCACTGGCCATCTAAAGCTACTTTACTCTGAGCTCATTGGAAGCATTGGGTGTCATATGTTGACAGTGTAGGAGAAAGTGCCCAGAAGCTGCCAACCAATGGCAGTTTGATGCATCTACTGATTTTATGTAAGGAGCTTTCAACAAGACTTGGGAGGTTTTGCTGCAAGCATAAGGATGCACATATAAATCTCTGATGTATGGTTTCTCTACTTTTTACTAGTATGCTTAGAGAGCATAGATGTATGTTCACCTATAGTCTCCTAAGGTGTGGATATGTAAGGAGATAGGAAGAAGAACAAATTACAGGTTCTGCCATATTCAAGTCCCATGAGAAATACTACATTCAAGTACATCTGCAATCCAAAGAGTGACTGATGGAGGAACATCAAGTACAGTAGACAAGAAGTGAGCAAATATCCCTTTGGCATTGAGAAGCACAACAGCCTCAGTAAATGTGTAGTAAGTCAAATAAGGCAAGGCCTGGCTTGGCACAACAACAAGTATTACTTCTGAAGACAACCATATCATAGTATGTCAGGTAACTCTTGCATGCCAGCCAACTTGAAATGCCTTTTCAAAAGCAATTTACACAAAAAGGAATGGGATTACACTCATACAGGGGACCAGAATGGAGTAGGAAAGGAAGTCTTATTAGCCAGGAGTCTGGGAGTATTTTGAGATATTAAGCAGATACTCTTTGCCAAGTGATGGCAGCTAGTATGTACATTTGTAAAAGGCATATTTTACCAGCAATGCAAGGCATACAGTAAGTTTACAAGTATCACACTGAGAAGCCACATGTTTGTGGTATTAGGACTGTAACCACTGCAAAGCACTGCCAAGTTTTGTACCACATCAGACAGTCTAGTCAGCAATACTATTACAATGCCATCATAAGTCAATTGAGAGCAGCACAGGTTTGTTCTGCTAGTATTGCAATGGTGTCAACATGGGATCCTGATGGCAGATATGGATTGGATCCACCTGCAGGACCAAATTACTTTTTACATCGGTCAAAGTAGGTTGCAAACTTAGCCCTAAAACATCCCTGAGATCCTGCAAGTGGAGTTTAATTGTCAAAGTCCTGAATGCTAGCTACCTTCACTTCCTTCACCCAATGACAAAGAATCTCTTGGAAAAGACCAAGCATACTAGAACCTGGGAGCATACTGCACTGTATGACACAGTATGGCACTATAAGCCACAATCACTCAGTTGTACAATACATAAGCAGGAATTCTTTGCAGTGGTACTCATGTATTCAAGGTTGAACTATATTTGTTTATTTGCTCCTCTTAGTGGTGCATAACTATCCTTGTGATGGATGTCTACTTGGATGGATACACTGAGCATTAACTAGAATCTTGATTATTTGGCCTAGCTTACTATTCTCTCATAACTTCACTGCTGCCAGAATCATTGATTCTGAATACTGCTCTTTGCCATGTTTCTTTATAAATACCACAATGCAGCTTCTGCTTGGGTAGTGCCATCCTAATACCTGATGTATTCCTGCTTTGTACTCATGGCTCCCTGGCTAACTATCAACATGTTCTTGAGAGGTCTATTGCCTTTTGGTTTAACATCCTTGCCATTTAGTAACTGAGAGTTTATGCATTGCTAATGTATTACCTTAGTGTATCAATTGATAAACTGACATTCACCTACTTGCCTGGCTCCTGAATATTGCATACAGACAGGCCATATGTAAATCACCTGGCTTTTGGGTCCTGATAATCTAAGAGCACACTGACCACAAGACAATGGCATGGCAGATATTGATGGCATCCTATATATTGGTACACTCAACTTTGAAATATTTTACAGCTTCTTATATCACTGTTATCTTCAAGTTGGGGTCTTGATGTATGCTTCACAGCCTCATGCCCCATTGCTGTGATAAGCACTTCTATGAGCTTAATTTATGGCCACATTGTCTCACACAAATGAATATGTAATTCTCATGCATTGTCAGGTAAAAAAAATAGCATCACAGTACCACTTGTGATTATTCCTTGCAGCAAAACTACTGCAATGTCTACTAGGGATGGTATTTGCTCAAAGGTCTTGGTTGAGGGAGAAATTTGTTTTGAGTATATTGCAAATTATTACACCATTGAAAGGCTTGAAGGCTTTTAGGCAGGCAGCAAGATGCCATGAGTGCTTCACATATAGGGGTAGCAACTCAGAGTGGTTGGTAGTGTGAGTCTCATGTCTAGATATCTATCTGGAAAGAGCTTTGGTTTTAGATTGTCAACCTCCAAGAACTTCAAGTCAAGGCTTGTTTCTGCAAGGCCTTGAATTCAGGTCTCAGATGTTTAGAGCATCAGGCCTTGGTTTTAGTCTGACAGAGCCACAAATACAGATTTGCCCATTACAAGCCCAATGTCAAGGCTTTTTCTAATGCAATCGGTGAGCTGCAGTACTTGATAGGTGTGTGCCTCAAGTTGAGACACCTAAAGAGTGGAATCCTACATTAAGGGCTTTTGCAAATACATGACATCAAGACAAGGCTCTCATTGCACAGGCACCTCCAATCACTACTTTTGCAAGTAAAAGCCTCACATCCCAGCCCTCAGTGGATGTGGGCCTGAAGTTAGATTTCAGCATAAAAGAGTCTTCATTGGGATTTTTTAGTCACTGAGGCTTGTGCTTTCAAACTATAGGAATATTGAAGCCTCAGGTTGAAGGCCTCTGAAGTCCACAGTTTGAGGCTATGTATCTCAGCTGCATAGAGAGCAGTATTGTTGTTTGTAACAAACAAGAGTCTTATATGGCAATTGTAGGTAGTAATGAGCCTAAAGATACAGATCCCAGGCTTTGACTCTTGGGGATAGACAGAAGAGCTGATATCAGGTTCCAGGCAGGCCCGGGCCTGAGTAAGAAGGTAAAGACAGTGCATCCAGGTATGCCAAATATTTCCACATTGTTATGGATCAGCCTGCGCAATATAGGACATACTCCATAGCAGATAAAGACACCCATGATATTGATGGATGCTCTAACCAAGATACACAGTACACAGAGCCCATGAAAGATGCCTTATATGGCAATGAGTCTATGGAATGAACTTAAAGCCATTCAAGTTGCGTTGATTATATATTTCTTGCTTAATATGTAGTAGCAGAAGTATGATCCATGCCAGCACAAGAATAAGGGTAAGGCTAGAGCAGAATAAAGCGGACCCGCAATATCAGCCAGTAGTACCTTTCTGAGTAGTCAAAATGGATAAGTCAGCTGGCGCAGATAGCTGATACAATATCTGGTCAAGTTCCTGAGGGCTGTAAAACAATGGACTCCAGTATTTCGGCATATATGGCATTGTGCGGAGACTGCTCTACTTGCTAATTGCTTACATGAATAGGAGTAGTAGTGAATACGTGATCCATTAGCCTATTTATTGTGGCGGGATCACAATAGTATTAAGCCTATTCATATCATTAGCTGTCTCTGTATCTACCTCGACGGTAACATGATGTCTGATCGTCATCTTCATTCGAGTCTTGGTTTTCATCCTTGTCGGGAGTAAATAATTGCACATATGCCGACGTAGATGGTTGGAAAGTGCCTGAGCATTCTGTGCGGAGTTAGTTTAAACATTGTCCAACCAGGGATGACATCGATGGTTCAGTCTCATGGTCTACTTATTGGTTGTCATGTGTAGCTATGGGTGTTGCAAAATACACACCGAATAGGATGAAGTGCTGTGAACATGAAGGTCTTGACAGAAGTATTCTTATTGCTTGTCCTACGCTGTTTCTTCCTGATATCAGTTGGTGTAATCTTGTTTGTATGTGTTGGATAGCCTAAAGAGATAGCGATTTTGTGATGGGATTTATTATGACATCAACAAAAATAAATAAACAATCCTCTTCAATTCTGATCTTGCTATACCACTAGCAATCTTTGTGAGTGTTTTGGGATATCTTCACCAGCCATCAGTCGATAGTATACTGAGCCAGATTTACGATGCATTGCATCGACCACCTTAGGTAGGTTTGGCAAAAATGCAACTCTCCATCACTTCATACATCGCCTCTACCCAATTGACCTCTATTGCACCAGATAAATCTTCAAGTCGGAACATTAACCGAGGGTTGTGTTGATTTGAAATAGAGTCATAAGAGTAGTGATAGCCAAGGGTATCAATGTGTATTCATCATAAAATTATCACAACTATATGGATGTGAATGAGGGCAAAGATGAAGGCGAAGGTGAGGACTCGATAGATGACACTTCAACTCAGCCAGAGTCATCCTACAACATGCCAAACTGCAATATAGCCGATATGCAGCCAAGACAGGCCTTGTTGGACAGAGTGAACGCTCACTCATCCAGTGATGCTGATGCCCTGTCGAACTCCAATCAGTTTGACCAAGCGCAGGTTATCGACCGAACCCTCTATCAGCCTGAGCAGCAACAGCCCTAGATCATCATCACCCAGCCAGCCACCCGTAGCCATGTTGGACGCCAGAAGTACAAGAGATCTGCGCATAAGTGCTTCAAGAACAGATACATTGAATAAATAAATATGACATTTGGCCACCTTAGATTAATATGAAACATCATCAGCCGTGATTCGTGAATTACCATACTACAGCTGAAATATCATAAGTATATATGTATATATTGGTGTATGTATCAGTTTATTTATCGTACATTAATCATGTAGACTACGCGATATCAATGTGATGGAGTCGACGATATTAGAGAGAATGCTGATTTTCAATCTGATAAGTGTGAGTCATCAAAGTTAACTAACTATTGCTACCATCAATTGTAACCATGTTATAATGGTTCCATGCTATATATTCCCGAGTGTACTTGGCAATGGACTCAGTAGTTCTCAAAGATGCGTGCATTCATTGTATCATTGATCTTGGGCCTTGCTTCTCTTCAAGCCACCATTGCTGCTCCAGTCCCATGCTCCGAATCATGCAACCGTGAGCATAGAAGAGTCCGTTATCGCAGGTATTCATGCTCGGACCAAGCGAGCAACTGCTACCAGCAAGTCCAGGTTCAGCCCACTGTTGAAACGCCAAACGTCCAAGTGCCATTGTTGCGTCAGGTGTTCACCACCGTGACCAGAAAGCATGACAATCTGAACACTGCCAACGCCAACAGTGACAAGAGTCTTCGATGTTCAGTTTCAAGCAGGCCCTAGCCTCGAAGTAGAAGGCTCAGCCAGCGCATCCGAGTATGCCAAACAGAAGGGTGCTGAACACTTCGAAGATGGCTCTGGTTACCCCATTGTTATGGTTCAGCCTGCACAAGATGAGACATACTCCACACCAGTAGTGGACACCCAATGCATCGAAGGATGCTCTGACCAAGATACACAGTACACTGAGCCCATGGTAGATGTTCAATGTGGTGATGACTGTGCTAATCAGGACTCACAGTATACTGAGCCCATGGAAGACACTCAATGACCCAACGACTGCACTTGAGCCCAAATGCAATAAAGTTCCATTATTCATTTTATTTTTCGCCTCATACGTGAGCAGAAATATAGCCATTAACAGCATGGGAGCAAAGAGCGTTTGACAAACTTAAAACCAAGCCAATTTCCACACTTCACTCTGATGATCCGAAGTCCAGTCACCAATTCAGGAGAAGGGTAGGAAACGTCTTGAAGTACTGCTGAAGGTAGTGAGTGGCTTATTTAATATGCTCAACGAGGGCTTAGTCAATATGGAGATCGGGCATCCTAGAGTGTATCGCTATGTCAAAAAGTCCAACTATTGCTCACCACCATTACCAGAAAACATGGTATCCTGAGTGCACATATAATATGCACCACTAATTATAATTAAGAAAATTAGCGCTTGATATTCGCAATTCAGAGGGGACAACCAAAATAATTCACACTGTCATGTGAGGAGTTGTTAGATGTTCTGAGCATAAAGGTTTTAACGTCGAATATGCCTGACCGAAAGGCACTGCGTATCCATATCTATGTTTGGTTATTTCGGTTGATGCTCATTCCACTCATCCCTGTAGTCACATCTACGCTGTTTCTTCCTGATATCAGTTGGTGTAATCTTATTTGCAGAAGAAATGTGCGTGTTTTATAGCATGCAGAAATAGCGATTATATGATAGGATTTATTATGAATGCCAAACCAATGTTTACATGATCCGATTGAGTCAAAAGCGGCCGCTGTATCTACTTCTACGGTAGCGTCGTTGACAACGTTTGCACGATGGCTGATCGTCGTCGTCACTCGAGTCTTGAGTATCATCCTCATCGGGAGTAATTGATTGTACATATGTCGGTGCAGATGGTTGGTACAATGTTTGATCTACTTGCTGCACTTGCTCATATTGATTCTGGTTGGAAAGTGCCTGAGCGTTCTGTGCAGAATGAGTCTGAGCGTTGTCCAACAATGGATAGGCGTTCGGGGACTCTAGTTGATAGTATGTTGGTGCATATGACACTAATGGTTCATTGTCGGCATTGCCGCCAAAGTCCACTGGGACACCCTGGTCTACTTGCTGGTTGTCATACGTTGCAATGGGCGATGCATAAGATGCACCGAATAGGAATACTAAGGCGGATAGAATGCGGAAAGTGCGTTGCATGTTGGCTCCTGATGACACACTGGAAGGCAAACAGTTGCTTTTATGTATGGTTTGCTAGATTCATCAGCGATCATCAGCAACCAAACCCAGTTTACTAAATTATGACAGCAAAGGTGAGTAAAGTTAATCAGCATTTCACTTTCATTGCAATGATCAGTGAATAGGTGTTGATTAACACCGTAATCCCGGCGACCAATCACTTCAGTACATCAAGAAAAATAAATAAACATTCGTCTTCAATTCTGGGCTTGCTATACCACTTTGGAATGACAAACGCGGTAGTGAAGGGACAAACTAAAATGACTCATACTACGCCTTTTCAAGCTATGGCTTGAAGTGAGCACACAGAAATCGCGTCGTTCTTGCGTAGTTCTCGATTTCATCGTCGAAGGCCACTAAGCTACTCTGATTATATAGTACCCTGCAGCTATTTTTATGAGTATATTGGGATTATGAACGAATTAACATCTTCACCGGCCATCAGTCGATAGTATACTGCACTAAATTTACGATTTAGCATTATGCATTGTATCGACCACCTCAAGTCCGCTTAGCAAAAATGTAACTCGCCATCACTTTGCTGGCTTCATATATCACCTCTATCCAAGCGATCACTATTGCAGCAGATGAACCTAGAGTTGCGTTGATTTGAGATCGTAGATTCATAGGGATAGTGATTGCTCAGGGTATTAATGTGTACCTATCACTACGACTATCAACATGTGGCTTTCCAAATCTTCAATGATGTAGCTACTTTTTCTTTTGGCCATCGTTGCTGCTCCAATTCCACGCTCCGAATCATGCAATCGCAAGCATAAAAGAGTGCATTGTCGTAGTTCGTCATGCTCCGATCGAGCAAGTAACTGCCACCAGCAAGCCCGAGTTCTGCCAACTGTAGAGACTTCGAATATCTAAGTATGATTGTACGTTGAAGGATGCGTTGATCAGGATATACAGTACACTGAGCCCATGGAAGTTGCTCAGTTTGGCAATGACTGTGCTAATCAGGACTTACTGTATGCTGACTTTATGGACGACACTCAACGTACCGACAACTGCACTTAATTCAATAAATCTCGATTATCCATATCATTTGCTCTTAACGCCAATCTAACTTGACTGCTAATAGCTAAACCAGGTAGTTAGTTGATGGGCAACAAAAGCAGGACATAGCATGTGAATTCCTGGCCTCAAGTGAGTCAGATACAGGGCGTAGTATAGTAGACTATGCCAAATACCACTATAAAGTGAGCTTACGACTAGTTTTACGCTATTCATCAAAATGCAGCTTACTCTCACTTTACTCGCTTTGTACTTTGCTTCTATCCATGCATTCCCTGCCACAGAAGATATCTCTTCTCCGGTTAGCTACGGTGACAATTTGTGCGGGGAGCAAGTAAGTCCTTGCTACCTAGAAACTCAATCGCCTGCAGATGACTATCAGCCGGAAAAGGATGAGGGTGATGGCTATATGGATGAGAATGAGGGTGAAGATGAAGGCGAAGGTGAAGATTCAATGGATGGCACTACAACTCAGCCAGAATCATCCTACGAGATGCCCAACTTCAATATAGCCGACCTGCAACCAAGACAGGCCTTGTTGGACAGAGTGAACGCTCACTCATCCAGTGATGCTGATGCTCTGTCGAACTCTAATCAGTTTGACCAAGCGCAGGTTATCGACCAAACCCTCTATCAGCCTAAGCAGCAACAGCCGCGGATCATTATCACTCAGCCAGCCGCCCGTAGCTATGGTGGAGGCCAGAAGAAGTACAAGAGGTCGGCACATAAGTACTTCAAGATCAGATATTTCAGTGGGAATCGATACATTGATTAAATAAACATTTCATTTGGTCACCTAATATTGATATGAAACATCATCAGCCGTGCTTCGTGAATTACCACACTACTGCTGAAATATCAAAAGCATATGTGTATATATTAGGGTATACATTGGTGTATTTATCAGTGTATTTATCGTGCTGTAACCATATAATCTACGCGATATCAATGCGATTGAGCCGATGATGGCAGAGCGAATGCTAATTTTCAATCTGATAAAGTTAACTAACTATTGCTACCATCAACGTTGTAACCATGTTATAATGGTTCCCATGCTATGTATTCCCGAGTGTACTTGGCAATGAACTCAGCAGTTCTCAAAGATGCGTACATTCATTGTATCCTTGATCTTGGGCCTTGCCTCTCTTCAAGCCGCCGTTGCTGCTCCAGCCCCATGCTCCGAATCATGCAACCGTGAGCATAGAAGAGTCCGTTATCGCAGGTATTCATGCTCGGACCAAGCAAGCAACTGCTACCAGCAAGTCCAGGTTCAGCCCACTGTTGAAACGCCAAACGTCCAAGTGCCATTGTTGCGTCAGGTGTTCACCACCGTGACCAGAAAGCATGACAATCTGAACACTGCCAACGCCAACAGTGACAAGAGTCTCGATGTTCAGTTTCAAGCAGGCCCTAGCCTCGAAGTAGAAGGTTCAGCTAGCGCATCCGAGTATGCCAAACAGAAGGGTGCTGAGCACTCAGACGATGGCTCTGACTACCCTACTGTTATAATTCAGCCTGCACAAGATGAGACATACTCCACACCAGTAGTGGACACCCAATGCATCGAAGGATGTTCTGACCAAGATACACAGTACACTGAGCCCATGGTAGATGTTCAATGTGGCGATGACTGTGCTAATCAGGACTCACAGTATACTGAGCCCATGGAAGACACTCAATGAACCAACGACTGCACTTGAGCCCAAATCCAATAAAATTTCATTATTCATGTTATTTTTCGCCTCGTATGGGATAGCAGAAATATAGCCGTTACCATCAAGAAAATAAGGGTATTTTACTAACTCAACACCATGCCAATTTCCGCATTTCCCTCTGATAACCCGAAGTCCAGTGACCAATCCAGGAAAAGGGTAAGAAACGTCTTGAAGTACTGCTTGAAGGTCATGGGTAGCTTATTCAATAGGTTTTATGTGGGTTTAGTCAATATGGAAATCGGGTCTCCTTGAGCATATCACCATTCCAAGAAGTTCTAACATGAGTCCGCTATTATAGAGGGTAGGATACATGATAAATAAGGAGAATTCGGTGTGTGTCAAATCCAATAGTCTGGTGCTTTTGACTTATACTCACTGGTACCAGCAGAGTGAGAAAATACCAAAGCCCAACTATTGCTTACTACCATTACCAGCACATAACTAATATGCACTACAGACAAATGATTCTTATTGTAATTGAGAAAATTGGTGCTTGATCGGCTCTTTCCCTTACATTAATATCTGTTGATACTCGCCGTTGTTCCACCCATCCTTGTGGTCATGTCTCTCTTGTAACTTTTTCCTAGTATCAATTGTCAGAAACTGGAGTGATGTCGGTTATATATTACATTATCTTATTTATTAAACCTATTCATATCAATAGCTGTCTCTGTATCTACGTCTACGGTAGCGTTGTTGACAACGTTTACACGATGGTTGATCGTCGTCGTCACTCGAGTCATGAATGTCATCCTCGTCGGGAGTAAACGATTGCACAAATGTCGGTGCAGATGGTTGGTACAATGTTTGATCTACTTGCTGCACCTGGTCGTACTGATTCTGGTTGGAAAGTGCCTGAGCGTTCTGTGCGGAATTCGTCTTCACATTGTCCAACAATGGATAGGCGTTTGGGGACTCTAGTTGATAGTATGTTGGTGTATATGGCACTGAATGGCTCATTGTCGGTATTGCCATCAAAGTTCACTGGGATGCCCTGGTCTACTTGCTGGTTGTCATACGTTGCAATGGGCGATGCATAAGATGCACCGAATAGGAATACTAAGGCGGATAGAATGCGGAAAGTGCGTTGCATGTTGGCTCTTGATGACACACTGGAAGGCAAACAGTTACATTTATGTATGGTTTGCTAGATTCATCAGCGATCATCAGCAACCAAACCCAGTTTACTAAATTATGAAGCAAAGGTGAGTAAAGTTAATCAGCATTTCACTTTCATTGTAATGATCAGTGAATAGGTGTTGATTAACACCGTAATCCAGGCGACCAATCACTTCAGTACAACAAGAAAAATAAATAAACATTCGTCTTCAATTCTGGGCTTGGCATACCACTTTGGAATGACATACGCGGTAGTGAAGGGACTCGCCAAAATGACTCATACTACGCCTTTTCAAGCTATGGCTTGAAGTGAGCACACAGGAATGGCTTCATTCTTACGTAGTTCTTGATTTCATAGTTGTAGAACGCTAGGCCACTCTGGTTATATAACAACCTGTAACAATCTTTGTGAGTGTTATGGGATCATGACTGAATTAATATCTTCACCAGCCTTCAGTCGATAGTATACTGAGTTAAATTTACGATGTAGCATTATGCATTGCACCAATTAGCTTAGCTTAGCAAAAATGTAACTCACCTTCACCTCTGTCCAAGTGATCTTCCAGTGTAGCAGACGAATCTTCGAGTTGTGTTGATCTGAAACTGAAGAGCCGTAAGAATAGTGATTGTTAAGGGTATTAATGTGTATTTATCACAGCACTTCAACTGCTAGTTTCTAATGCCCCGACCGAGCAAGTGACTGTTAACAGCAAGTCCAAGTTCTGCATACTGTTGAAACGTCGAATGTCTAAGTGCCATTATTATGTCAAGTGTTCACCACTGTTACCAAAAAACATGGCAATCTGAGCACTGCTAACGCTAATAGGGAAAAGAGTCTTAATGCCAAGCTGGCCCCAGCCTCGAAGTAGAAGGTTCAGCCAGCGCATCCGAGTACGCCAAACTGAAGAGTGCTGAGCAATCAGACGATGGCTCTAATTTCCCATTGTTGTGACTTAGCCTGCACAAGATGAGACATACACTACACCAGTAGTAGACACCCAATGCGTTGAAGGATGCGCTGATCAAGATACTGAAAGGAATACAAGAGATCGGCTCAGATATTATAGTGGAAATAGACACAATGAACATCATTTCACTTGACCACCTTATATTAAAATGAAACATCAGCATTGATTCGTAAATCACTATACTACAGCTGGAATATCAAAAGCATATGTGCATTTATTGGTGTATTTATCAGTGTATTTATCCTCCTGTAATCATGCAAACTACGCGATGATGGTAGACAGAATGCAAATTTTCAATCTGATCAAAGTTAACTAACTATTGCTGCCATCAATGTTGTAACCATATTATACTGGCTCCCATGCTATATATTCCAGAGTGAATTCAGCAATGAACTCAGTAGTTCTTACAGATGCGTACATTCATTGTATCCTTGATCTTGGGCCTTGCCTCTCTTCAAGCCACCATTGCTGCTCCAGTCCTATGCTCCGAATCATGCAACCGTGAGCATAGAAGAGTCCGTTATCGCAGGTATTCATGCTCAGACCAAGCAAGCAACTGCTACCAGCAATCCCAGGTTCAGCCCACTGTTGAAACGTCAAACGTTCAAGTGCCACTGTTGCGTCAGGTGTTCACCACCGTGACCAGAAAGCATGACAATCTGAACACTGCCAACGCCAACAGTGACAAGAGTCTCGATGCTCAGTTTCAGGCAGGCCCTAGCCTCGAAGTAGAAGGTTCAGCCAGCGCATCCGAGTACGCCAAACAGAAGGGTGCTGAACACTCAGACGATGGCTCTGGTTACCCCATTGTTATAGTTCAGCCTGCACAAGATGAGACATACTCCACACCAGTAGTGGACACCCAATGCATCGAAGGATGCTCTGACCAAGATACACAGTACACTGAGCCCATGGTAGATGTTCAATGTGGCGATGACTGTGCTAATCAGGACTCACAGTATACTGAGCCCATGGAAGACACTCAATGAACCAACGACTGCACTTGAGCCCAAATCCAATAAAGTTTCATTATTCATGTTATTTTTCGTCTCATATGTGATAGCAGAAATATAGCCATTACCAGCATGGGAACAAGAGCATTTGACAAACTCAACACCACGCCAATTTCTTCCCTCTGATGACCCGAAGTCCAGCTACCAATTCAGGAGAAGAGTAAGAAGCTGGTTAAGCTTGGCTATGCACGTGTTTAAGTACTGCTCGGAGGTAGTAGGATGGCTTATTTAATAAGCTCAACCCGGACCTAGTCAATATGGAGATAGGGCATCCTAGAGTGTATCGCTATCTCAAGAAGTCCAACTATTACTCACTACCATGAGCGCACATATAACATGCACCACAGACGAGTGATTCTTATTATAATTGAGAAATTTAGCGCTTGATCGGCTCTTTCCCTTACTTCAATCTCTGTTGATACTCGCCATTATTCCACCCATCCCTGTGGGCACATCTCTTGTGTATCATATTTGAAAGCTTGTTTACAGAAGAATTGGGTGTACCTGATAGCCTACATGGACAGGGACACTGGAGTAATATCGATTGTATGATACATTAACCTATTTATTATGCTGGGATCACCATAGTCATAACATGTAGAAAGGCCAACAACCTGTTCTCATCAATAGCTGTCTCTGTATCTACGTCTACGGTGGCGTCGTTGACACTGTCTACACGCTGGCTGATTGCCATCATCACCAGAGTCTTGGTCTTCATCCTCGTCGGGAGCAAATGATTGCACATACGTCGACGCAGATGGTTGGTACAATGTCTGATCTATTTGCTGCACCTGGCCATACTGATTCCGGTTGGGAAGTGCCTGAGCATTCTGTACGGAGTTAGTTTGAATATTGTTCAACAAGGGATAAGTAATTAGGGACTCTAGCTGGTAATCTGCCAGCGCATATGATATTAATGGTTCAGTCTCATAGTCCACTTGGACACCCTGGTCTACTTATTGATTGCCATATGTAACAATAGGCGATGCATAGGATACACCGAATAGGAATACCAATGTTGGACAAAATGCGTGGATAAAATGCGGAAATAAGGTTGCATATTGGCACTTAGTTACACACTGGAATACAAAAAGTTGCTCTTGTTTTTGTCAACAATCATCAGCAGCCGAAGCTCAGTTGATAGCTATTCTATGTGGCCAATCATCAATAAAAACAATCCACAGCCAATTGAACCTATGTATCATCGATCTACCCACTTCATTACCTATACCATCATCCATTTATTGCTCACCACGACTGCTTGCCATTATTCATTATTGTTCGCAAATTGGAGAGAACAAAACCAAAATGTTTCATGTGAGGAGTCATTGCTCATTCCACACATCCCTGTGGTCACGTCTCCTCTGATGTCAGTTGGTGTAATGTGTGTGTTGGATAGCTTACAGAAGTAGCGATTATTTTATAGGATTTATTATGAATGCCAAACTAGTGTTATCATGACCCGATTGAATCAAAAGCGGCCGCTGTATCTACTTCTACGGTAGCGTCGTTGACAACGTTTACACGATGGCTGATCGTCGTCGTCACTCGAGTCTTCAGTGTCATCCTCGTCGGGAGTAATTGATTGCACATATGTCGGTGCAGATGGTTGGTACAATGTCTGATCTACTTGCTGCACCTGGTCGTACTGATTCTGGTTGGAAAGTGCCTGAGCGTTCTGTGCAGAATGAGTCTGAGCGTTGTCCAACAATGGATAGGTGTCTGAGGACTCTAGTTGATAGTATATTGGAGTGTATGACATTGACGGTTCATTGTCGGTGTTGCCACCAAAGTCCGCTGGGATACCCTGGTCTATTTGCTGGTTGTCATACGTTGCAATGGGTGATGCATAAGATGCACCGAATAGGAATACTAAGGCGGATAGAATGCGGAAAGTGCGTTGCATGTTGGCTCTTGATGACGCAGTGGAAGGCAAACAGTTGCATTTATGTATGGTTTGCTAGATTCATCAGCGATCATCAGCAACCAAACCCAGTTTACTAAATTATGAAGCAGAGGGGAGTAAAGTTAATCACCATTTCATTTTCATTGTAATGATCGATGAGTAAAAGCTGATTAACACCGTAATCCAAGCGACCAATCACTTCAATAAATAAACACTCTTCAATTCTGCGCTGCCGCACGATTTGGTAATGACATTAGCGGTTGTGAAGAGACAAACCAAAATGACTCATACTACGCCTTTTCAAGCTATGGCTTGAGGTGAGCTCACAGGAATGGCTTCGTTCTTACGTAGTTCTTGATTTCATAGTCATAGAATTGTAACCTGCTCGGGTTATATAGCGACCTGTAGCTATTTTAATGCGTATTATGGGATTATGAATGAATTCATATTTTACCAGTCATCATTCGGTAGCATACTGAGCTAGATTAACGATTTAGCATCAAGCGTTGCATCAACCACCACAAGATGATACAGCGCCTCTATCCAAGGGATCTCTATTGCCGCAGATGAACTTCAAGTCGAAACATGAACCTGGATTTGTGTTGATTTCAAATTGTAGATTCATAGGAATAGTGGTTGCTAAGGGTATTAGTGTGAATATATCACTGCGACTATTAACATATGGCTTTCCAAATGCTCAATGACGTAGCTACTTTTTCTTTTGGCCGTCGTTGCTGCTTCAATACACTGTGCCCACGGAATATGCTCAGTGTTGTAATGATTGTGC
Source organism: Basidiobolus meristosporus CBS 931.73 (assembly GCA_002104905.1). Taxonomy (NCBI): domain Eukaryota; kingdom Fungi; phylum Basidiobolomycota; class Basidiobolomycetes; order Basidiobolales; family Basidiobolaceae; genus Basidiobolus; species Basidiobolus meristosporus. The sequence goes on from MCFE01000741.1 coordinate 28,166, forward strand.
TTAGCAGGACTCACCGACTGCAGACTTTATGGATGACACTTAATGTACCGATAAGTGCACTTAATTCAATGAATCTCGATTATCCATATGAGCCCATATCTTCACAAGTACTTAGTGGATAGTCAACCACAGCTGGACATGGCATGTGAATTCATGGCTTCAAGTGAGTCAGATATAGGATGCAGTATAATAGACTACGCCAAATACCACTATAAAGTAAGCTTACGACTGGTTTTACGCTATTCATCAAAATGCAGCTTACTCTCGCTTTACTCGCTTTGTACTTTGCTTCTATCCATGCATTTCCCGCCACAGAAGATACCTCTTCTCAGGTTAGCAGCGACAACAACTTGTGCGGGGAGCAAATAAGTCCTTGCTACCAAGAAACTCAATCGCCTGCATACGACTATCAGCCGGAACAGGATGAGGGTGATAGCTATATGGATGAGAATGAGGGCGAAGATGAAGGCGAAGGTGCGGACTCAATGGATGGCACTACAACTCAGCCAGAGTCATCCTACAACATGCCCAGCTTCAATATAGCCGATATGCAACCAAGACAGGCCTTGTTGGACAGAGTGAACGCTCACTCATCCAGTGATGCTGATGCTCTGTCGAACTCCAATCAGTTTGACCAAGCGCAGGTTGTCGACCAAATCCTTTATCAGCCTAAGCAGCAACAGCCGCGGATCATCATCACTCAGCCAGCCGCCCGTAGCTATGGCGGAGGCCAGAAGAAGTACAAGAGGTCGGCACATAGGTACTTCAAGATCAGATATTTCAGTGGGAACAGATACATTGAATAAATAAAAATGTCATTTGGCCACCTAATATTGATATGAAACATCATCAGCCGTAATTCGTGAATTACCACACCAAAGCTGAAATTTTATCAAAAGCATATGCGTATATATTGGTGTATTTACCAGTGTATTTGTCGTGTTGTAACCAAATAAAGTACGCGATATCAATGCGATTGAGCCGATGATGGTAGAGCGAATACTGCTTTTCAATCTGATAAAGTTAACTAACTATTGCTACCATCAATGTTGTAACCATGTTATAATGGTTCCCATGCTATATATTCCCGAGGGAATTCAGCAATGAACTCAGTAGTTCTCAAAGATGCGTGCATTCATTGTATCATTGATCTTGGGCCTTGCCTCTCTTCAAGCCACCATTTCTGCTCCAGTCCCATGCTCCGAATCATGCAACCGTGAGCATAGAAGAGTCCGTTATCGCAGGTATTCATGCTCGGACCAAGCAAGCAACTGCTACCAGCAAGTGCAGGTTCAGCCCACTGTTGAAACGCCAAACGTCCAAGTGCCATTGTTGCGTCAGGTGTTCACCACCGTGACCAGAAAGCATGACAATCTGAACACTGCCAACGCCAACAGTGACAAGAGTCTTGATGTTCAGTTTCAAGCAGGCCCTAGTCTCGAAGTAGAAGGTTCAGCCAGCGCATCCGAGTACGCCAAACAGAAGGATGCTGAACACTCAGACGATGGCTCTGGTTACCCCATTGTTATGGTTCAGCCTACACAAGATGAGACATACTCCACACCAGTAGTGGACACCCAATGCATCGAAGGATGCTCTGGCCAAGATGCACAGTACACTGAGCCCATGGAAGATGTTCAATGTGGCGACAACTGTGCTGATCAGGACTCACAGTATACTGAGCCCATGGAAGACACTCAATGAACCAACGACTGCACTTAAGTCCAAATCCAATAAAGTTACATTATTCATTTTATTTTTCGTTTCATATGTGATAGCAGAGATATAGCCATTACAAAATATGGGAACAAGAGCGTTTGACAAACTCAACACCACGCCAATTTCCATACTTCCCTCCGATGACCCGAAGTCCAGCCACCAATTCAGGAGAGGGGTAAGAAACTGGTAAAGCTTGGCTATGCACGTCTTTAAGTCCTGCTTGGAGGTAGTGGGTGGCTCAATGATAAGCTCAACAAGGGCTTAGTCAATATGGAGATCGGACATCCTAGAGTGTGGCTGACCGTCATCGTCACTCAAGTCTTGGTCTTCATCCTCGTCGGGAGTAAATGGTTACACATATGTCGACGTAGATGGTTGGAAAGTGCCTGAGCATTCTGTGCGGAGTTAGTTTAAACATTGTCCAACAACGATAGGTGACTGGGAACTCTAGCTGATAATCTGTCGGTGCATATGGAATCGATGGTTCAGTCTCATAGTCCACTTGGACACCCTGGTCTACTTATTGGTTGCCATATGTAACAATAGGCGATGCACAGGATACACCAAATAGGAATACCAAGGTGAATAAAATGCGGAAATTACGTTGCATATTGGCACTTAGTTACACACTGGAATACAAAAAGTTGCTTTTGTTTTATCAACAATCATCAGCGGCCGAAGCTCAGCTAAGTTGATAGCTATTCTAGGTGGCCAATCATCAATAAAAACAATCCACAGCCAATTTAACTCATGTATCATCGATCTACGTATTTCATTAGCTATACCATCATCCATTTATTGCTATCCACGATTGCTCACCACTATTTCATTTTAGTAGTTTGTTCAATATTGCTCGCAAATTGGAGGGTACAAAACCAAAATGTTTCACACTATTGTTTAAGGGTTCATTGCCAGAATGTTCATGATGCTCATTCCACTCATCCCAGTGGTCACGTCTCCGCTGTTTCTTCCGGATATCAATTGTTATAATCTTGTTTGTAGAATAAATGTGTGTGTTTTATAGCTTGCAGAAATAGCGATTATATGATGGGATTTATTATGAATGCCAAACTAGTGTTTACATGATCTGATTGAATCAAGAGCTGCCTCTGTATCCACGTCTACGGTAGCGTCGTTGACAACGTTTGCACGATGGCTGATTGTCGTCGTCACTCGAGTCTTCAGTGTCATCCTCGTCGGGAGTATTTGATTGCACATATGTCGGTGCAGATGGTTGGTACAATGTCTGATCTACTTGCTGCACTTGCTCAAATTGATTCTGGTTGGAAAGTGCCTCAGCGTTCTGTGCAGAATTAGTCTGAGCGTTGTCCAACAATGGATAGGTGTCTGGAGACTCTAGTTGATAGTATGTTGGTGTGTATGACATCAATGGATCATTGTCGGCATTGTCACCAAAATCCACCGGGATGCCCTGATCTACTTGCTGGTTGTCATACGTTGCAATGGGCGATGCATAAGATGCACCGAATAGGAATACTAAAACGGATAGAATGTGGAAAGTGCGTTGCATGTTGGCTCTTGATGACACACTGGAAGGCAAACAGTTGCTTTTATGTATGGTTTGCTAGATCCATCAACGATCATCAGCAACCAAACCCAGTTTACTAAATTATGAAGCAAAGGTGAGTAAAGTTAATCAGCATTTCACTTTCATTGCAATGATCAGTGAGTAAGAGTTGATTAACACCGTAATTCAAGCGACCAATCACTTCAGCACATCAAGAAAAATAAATCAACATTTCTCTTCAATTCTGGGCGTGCTATACCACTTTGGTATGACAGGACGAGGGTGATCACTATATGGATGAGAATGAGGGCGAAGGTGAGGACTCAATGGATGACACTTCAACTCAGCCAGAGTCATCCTACAACATGCCAAACTTCAATGTAGCCGACATGCAACCCAGAAAGGTATTGTTGGACAGAGTGAACGTTCACTCGTTCAGTGATGCTGATGCCCTGTCGAACTCTAATCAGTTTGACCAAGCGCAGGTTGTCGACCAAATCCTCTATCAGCCTAAGCAGCAACAGCCCCAGATCATCATCACTCAGCCAGCCACCCGTGGCTACGGTGGAGGCCAGAAGAAGTACAAGAGGTCTGCATATAAGTACTTCAAGATCAGATATTTCAGTGGGAATCGATACATTGATTAAATAAATATATCATTAGGCTACCTAATATTAATATGAAACATCATCAGCCGTAATCCGTGAATTACCACACTACAGCTGAAATATCAAAAGCATATGTGTATACATTGGTGTATTTATCAGTGTATTTATCGTGCTGTAACCATATAATCTACGCGATATCAATGCGATTGAGCCGATGATGGTAGAGCGAATGCTGCTTTTCAATCTGATAAAGTGTGAGTTCATCAAAGTTAATGAACTATTGCTACCATCACTGTTGTAACCATGTGATAATGGTTCCCATGTTATATGTTCCCGAGTGAATTTAGCAATGAACACCAGCAGAGCGATAAAATACGAAATCCTAACTATTGCTCACTACCATTACCAGCACATAACTAATATGCATTCTTATTGAAATTTTGAAAATTGGTGCTTGTTCGGCTCTTTCCCTTACCTCAATCTCTGCCGATACTCGCCGTTGTTCCACCCATCCCTTTGGTCATATCTCTTTTGTGGCTTTTTCCTGGTGTTTATTGTCAGAAACTGGTTCGCGGAAGAATTGCGTGCATTTGATAGCTTACATCAATAGGGAAACTAGAGTGATGTCGATTTTACAATACATTTTCTTATTTATTATACTGGGATCACAATAGTATTAAACCTATTCTTATCAATAGCTGTCTCTGTATCTACCACTACGGTGTGCACGATGGCTGATCGTCGTCGTCACTTGAGTCTTGGATCTCATCCTCGCCTGGGGTAAATGATTGCACATATGTTGACGTAGATGGTTGGAAAGTGCCTGAGCATTTAGTGCGGAATCAGTTTGAACATTGACCAACAAGGGATAGGTGACTGGGGACTCCAGCTGGTAGTCAGTCGGTGCATATGGCATCGATGGTTCAGTCCCCATAGTCCACCGGGACACCTAGGTCTACTTGTTGGCTACCATATGTAGCAATGGACGATGCACAGGATACACCGAATAGGAATACCAAGGTGGATAAGATGCGGAAATTACGTTGCATGTTACACACTGTAATGTAAACAGTTGCTTTATGTTTGATGGACAAGATTTATCAACGATCATCAGCAATTGAAGCTCAGTTGAGTGAAGCTAATCCTATGTTGATAGCTATTCTACGTGGCCAATCATCAAAGGACAAAAATTAGGATAAAAACAATGCACAGCCAATTGAACCTATGTACCATCGATCTACATTGCTTATATCATCATCTATCTGTTGCTCACCACAACTACTCACCACTATTCCATTTTAGTAATTTAACCATTTATAGAAACCAAAATGATTCACACTATCATGTGAGGAGTCGTTACCAGAATGCTGGTACCTATTGAATGTTCATTATTGTTCTCTATCATGATGCTCTGAACATATATGGCTGACAGAAGAGTGCTGCGTATTCCTATCTATACTTGATTGTTTCTGTTGATCCTCATTCCACTCATCCCTGTGGTCACGTCTCCGCTATTTCTTTCTGATGTCAGTTGGTATAATCTTGCTTGCAGAAGAAATATGCGTTCGATAGCTTGCAGAAATAGCAATTATTTGATAGGTTTATTATGAATGCCAAACTAGTGTTTACACGATCCGATTTCATCAAAAGCCGCCTCTCTATCCACGTCTACGTTTACACGATGGCTGATTGTCGTCGTCACTCGAGTCTTGAGTGTCATCCTCATCGGGAGTAAATGATGGCGCATATGTCGACGCAGATGGTTGGTACAATGTCTGATCTACTTGCTGCACTTGCTCATATTGATTCTGGTTGGAAAGTGCCTCAGCATTCTGTGCAGAATTAGTCTGAGCGTTGTCCAACAATGGATAGGCGTCTGGGGACTCTAGTTGATAGTATGTTGATGTATATGGCATTAATGGTTCACTGTCGAAGTCCACCGGGATGCCCTGGTCTACTTGCTGGTTGTCATACGTTGCAATGGGCGTTGCATAAGATGCACCGAATAGGAATACTAAGACGGATAGAATGCGGAAAGTGCGTTACATGTTGGCTCTTGATGACACACCGGAAGGCAAACAGTTGCTTTTATGTATGGTTTGCTAGATTCATCAGCGATCATCAGCAACCAAACCCAGTTTACTAAATTATGAAGCAAAGGTGAGTAAAGTTAATCAGCATTTCACTTTCATTGTAATGATCAGTGAATAGGGGTTGATTAAACCGTAATCCAGGCGACCAGTCACTTCAGTACATGAAGAAAAGTAAATAAACATTTCTCTTCAATTCCACTTTGGAATGGCATTTGCGGTTGTGAAGAGACAAACCACAATGATTCATACTATGGCTTGAGGTGAGCACACAGGAATGGCGTCGTTCTTACGTAGTTCTTAATTCCATTGCCGTAGAATGCTAAGCTACTCTCGTGATAAAGAAGCCTGTAGTTACTTTGTGGGATTACGGATGAATTAATATCTTTACTGCCATCATTCGATAGTATACTGAGCTATATTTAGGGTTCTGTCTTTGACCAAGTACCAACGTTGCGTCAAGTGTTCACCACCATGACCAGAAAGCATGGCTATCTGAACACTATTAGCACCATTAGTGACAAAAGTCTTAGTGTTAACTTCAAGCAGGCCCAACCTCGAAGTAGAAGGTTCAGCCAGTGCATCTGAGTACGTCAAACTGAAGGGGGCTGAACACTCTGATTACCCCATTATTATGATTCAGCCCGCACAAGAGGAGATCTATTCCACACCGGAAGTTGAAGGGAGCCCTTATCCTATGTGGCGATGATTGTGCTAATCAGGACTCGAAGTATACTTATCCTGTAGTGACACTGAATGTACCGACGACTGCACTTAATTACCCATATTATTTGCTATTTTCTGTGAAAAGAGCAGTGATTCACTACAGCATTTTCTTTGAAAGGAGCAACGGTTCACAACAACATTTATTCATTAGCTGATGGCATTGTCCAATATTTACTTTTAAATGAATCAAATAGGAGTTCGGCACTAAATAGATCATACATGCTTTCCTTGGTTGGATCGGCGAACATGTTGCGGAAATTAGGATTTCCAATAAAAAATGAATATACCGATCGAAGTCCCTTCGCTTTCAGATTGGCTAGACGGTTTGCCGTAAACACCTGCTCGTAGTTGAGGATCTCAGGCCCCAAAAAGTTTGTCAGCATGAATAAAGGGCCAGCTCGATCCAAAATCCTCTTAAAGCGATGATAGTTAAACTCAGGGCTCTGCTCTCTCATCTTACGTCTCAGTGCTCGCAATATATGTTTGTTCACAGCAATGGGGTTAGTCAAATGGCGTGTACTGTTGCTTCTAAGCTGTTGTCTTGCAAACATACTAAAGTACTCATATAACGAATAGTATTTATGCTTTGGTCCCGGCAGCAGTAAGTCCAGGTTGCTGATTGCCTCTTGCAAGTTGACCATTTCTTGTAACATTTCTTCAGCGTTGTTCACTGTGTAGAGCGGACTTGGATTCTCTTGAGCAGTGAGTGACTCAGAAGACATCACACCCGTTGTAGCCTCAACAGCAGCCTTACATATATCTTCAATAAAGGTCAAGACATTGTTTTCACTGGTGCCAGGATTTTGGGATATATCCTCGCCGCCCACCAGTCGGCTGACAACCGCATCATCAGCTGGTTGGTCTCCTTGCGCATCATTATTGTGCTCTGGATCCATTGCAGAGTGTGGTGGTGCGTCTGGCAAAGCCCCTTCCGTGGGTAGCAAGTCACCTATCTGTATCCCCCCGACAGCCACATCTTCCTCTTGATATTCTCCCCCGTGCCACGAAGCATTTAAAATGCCATTCTGAAGATGTAATTGGCAAATTCCCAGCTGCACACTAAAGCAAGTATTTTGAATCCTTCTTCACGGCTAGAAACCTCTCCCATCAACAGTAGGGCTTTCAGGTAAGTGCTGCTCATTGTATCAACGGTTGTATATCATACCAGGCAAGTACATGTATATATCTTGCCGCACTCCCACCGCACTCACAATGGCCCATTCCTTTTTTGGACAGACAACAAATATCGCTTATGGCTACTATACAATGTGAAATACAGCACCCACGGTTAATTAAACAACGTGATCTATATTATCCTGGTTTCAGTCAGGATTTCATATGTGCAATTAAGGTGCCGGTATAATGGGCCAGTTTCTACAAAATAACAGCCAATAGTTGATCAATTTGATTAAGCAAATTTTTATGTGAGCCATTCTCATTCTCTTAGTTCACAACTACATATAACAAACTACAACACAACTTAATTATAGTGAGATAATACTGCACCAAGCAAGCTCATTAGTATACAGAAAGATGGGTTTCCTAATGTTTTGTTGCATCAATATCATGGTAACCCTTAGTTACTAATGAAATAGCAGCAAGATGCAAAAACTATTGACCAAGTGATACACAGCTCTTTCTCTTTATGTAATGCAACTATTGCATGGGTGAGTGGCCTGGCTAATAAGCACTTGCCCATTGGTGTGAATACTGCATATATAGGAGCAAATACTCAATACTGTTTACATTGCTACACTACTGAAAAGTCATCATCCACATTATTACATATGCATTTTACTTTCTTTGCAAATGGCACTCAGGATGGATGCTGTGCTTGCAATTAGGAGATATGCAGTCAATGTTTTCAGTGCAATCAGGACTAAAGATGTATGGCTGCTATTCTTCAGCACTGTGGCCCTTGGATTACAGTGTATCCACCTCTTATCAAACCTGTGGTATATTTCTTCATGCTATTAGCATTTGTTGTTCTTAATGTTTTGCTCCAGCACCTGCAAGCATTGACTTGATAAGCATACTTGCATAAGTAAGCAAACAGAGAACAGGCAAAAACAGAGATGGATGGAAGCCTAAGTGTTTGGTAGTGAGGTACAATCCAATTATACACTGATACTGAATCTGCATCATATTATGCCATCTCTCTGTATCTTTTGTATGGACTGAATGAGAAGGTATATTCATACACTGTGCCAAGTAAAAGACATTAATGAAAAGTGAGAAGAGCCAACAGCCACCAACCTGCTTCTAACTATATTGTAGCAGGCCAGGCTGCTCTGAAGCACTAGGAATGGGGATGGGGTCTAGCTTTGAGCCAATGTAATCATCCAGCAGCCTTCCCAGTCCAGGTCTGTTGTAATGCTGAGATATCTGACATCAATAATAGATGTGCAACTAAACTACACTAGATTTCACCTTATCCAAGAAACCTGTTATGCAGAAAGTCTTAAATAGTTCTTGAGAACACTGGTCACAACACAAGTCCCTAACCCTAGTCTAGTTAAACATGCAGATCTCATCTATAATGGTGCTGTATATTGTGTCCTTGTTCCAACTTTTGCTCAGAAAGAACTTTTTCCTGTCACTTTTACACCCTGTCTAGGCCAAGTAGAAGCTCAAGTTGAGGTACTGCATTTCTCAGATGCTGTTACCAACACGACATTTCAATCACTGCTACTTGATTATACCTACTGGGAACATTGGCCATTGGCACCATCTAATCTTGATGCTATTGCACTAAGCACCAATGCTGCCTTGCCATGATCCCACAATGAGGTCAAAACTATGCTAACAGTTTAGAAAGCTTTGCCCTCTGTACAATGTTAAGGTGGGGTTGTAACAGTGTGGTGCTGTCTGCACTGACCAATACAGCAGTAAGGATGCCAGTAACTTGACAGCTGTTCAGCATATTTTATCAACTTTAAGCAGCAAAAAGTCTGACATTGTTTTGGCAGCCAGTGTACAGACCTCTGTCATGCTTAGCATGCAAGCATAGCAGCCAACTGCTGGTCATATATGGTGCTACTGTACCAATTAGCCAAATGCTATTTTATTATTCCACCTCCCCTTGTGCTATTTGTATACTTCACTGTTCAAATAAGCCTTTTACTAGCTCAGCAACTATTACTATTACTATTCCACATCCAGTTTCAACAAGAGAAAGCCATGGCTACTGATAACCAACCTCTACATACATGGATACCTGCTGTAACTGGCATACTCCCCTCTCCTCTGTATAGCTTTTCAGTATATAATCTGCAAAGCTACCATATGCCTTGTGTCACAATCACATGACATTCCTGGTCTCCTATTATCTAGCCAAATCAAGTCAGTGAAGAAATCCCAGTTCCTTCTAGAAAGTTCTACTACATTCTAGCAACTTCTTGAAAGCTCAGAGTCAACATTACACAATGGAACATTCTATGGAAGCTTCCCATTAGAGTTTATGTAGTCCCATGCCATATATTGTAGCTACATGTCACATGACCAAGTAACATGATCAGTTGACCCCTGACATATCTCCATGTGATATTCAAGTCTGTTCTTTTGTATATTCTATCTTGGCACACTTACTGTGCCTCATCTCAGAACCCCATCAGTATTAGCCAATATCTCTTGGCATCCATATTGCCAAAAAGTATATATAGTCCTATACCCCCTTATGTATTCCTCAGTCTGATAAACACAGGTCTTGAATAAACAGACTTGTCTTGGAAATTCACCTTGCCTAGGAAACATGTCTTGCCTTGTTGATCCACACCTAAGTCCTTTCCTAGTCCTGCCTTGCCTAGCTCTACTCTCCTGCCTTGTGTCTATTCATAACAGTTTTATCAGACTGCTCCTGACTTACCTGTGGAACTCTGCCTTCTACCTAAAGTTCTTAAGAAGAACTTGTAAAGGAGTACCTACCATGGGTATCACCCTGGATTTTTCCCTAGTCTTGTCCTCTAAAGGCAAAGATACTTTATCTTTGTAAGATTATTGGCCAAAGCTGCATTCACTTTATTACCCTGCTGGTGTAGTTTACAGTTGTTACATTATTGCAAGCTTTAGTACAATACTTTATCAAAGGACATTAAAGCCAGTACCTTCTGAAGTGACACTAACTTATTCAAAGTTGGGGATTGTGGCTCAATAATTGTATTCTTGACAAACTAATGGCTTTATAACCCACAAATTAGCTAGCAATATCCAGTATTCCTGAACAAGTCCAAGAGACTTCTCCACCCCCTGCTACCATGACATATCCAGTCCAGAGTATAACTTTGCAAGTCTCATGGCTGCCTTTGCCCAGCTGCCACAAGACAATGCAGACCTCAGAACTCTGTTGCTCAGCTCCAGAGCCAAAATGCTCAACAGCCTATCCAGGCTCCCTCCTACCATGATCCCAAGATCACTTCAACTACCAGGTTTGGTGGCTCCCAGAATGAATTCCAAGGTTTAATCAAAATAGTGTAACACCACTTGTCACTACAACCCAATTGGTTCCCAACAGATCAAGCAAAAGTTGATTATATCTCTAACCTGCTTACTGGAACTGCCCACAAATGGTTCTCCCCTTTGGTGGAAACCAACTCCCCTCTACTCAGCAAGTACCATGCCATCCTCACAGAAATGGAGCTAACATTTAGCAACACTGACCAAGCCAGAACTTCTGCCAACAAGATCAAGAGCCTGAAGCAAGGAAACAGACCTGCATCTGTGTATGCTTCTGAATTCTGGCTACCAGCCAGTGATTTGAGCCTTTGGGGTGACACTGCCCTAATTAGATCATTTCAAGATGGGCTCAGTGATGAAGTCAGTGACCTACTTCTCACTCTCCCTGGCCCAACTACTTTGGGTGAAGCTATTCATCAAGCAATCCAATGTGACAATTGTCTTTTCCAGAAGAAACAGAAATTCTGGCCAACCTTCTTCCTAGTAATCCAGTCACCCAACACTAAGCCTGATGATCCTATGCAAATTGACAGTGCTAAATATAAGAAACTCACAAAAGAAGAAAGATCTAGATGTCAACAGGCAAACCTCTGCCTTTACTGTGGTTAGCCAGGCCACTTTGCCAAGTCTTGTCCTAACAGGAAGTCCAGCTTCAAGCTCCTGTAATCATCCTGTGAGCAATCTTCTCCTGAATTATTGAGAAACTCCAATGTCCAGTCACACTGACAGGCTTGCAACTGGACCCTCCATTGAAGATCCAGCACATTCAAGAAACATCATACGCTAACAAGTCCATCCAGTCCTTAAGAATGCCTGTCAACATCCACCTCCCTGAATCCAGCCCTGTCTGCATACTTGCCCTCATAGATTTTGGTGCCTCCTCCTGTTTCATTGACCAGTTATTTGTCCAGAGGCACCAAATCCCCACTGTCCTGAAATCCTGTCCTGTCCAAGTAGAAGTTATTGATGGAAGGTCCCACTCTTCTGGTGCTGTAACCCATGAGACATGTCTACTCCAGTTGTCCAGTACTGGTCACCACAAGACACTAGCCTTCAACATCATCAACTCTCCCCACTACTCCGTAGTCCTTGGAAGCTCATGGCTTAGTCACCATGACCTAGCTATCACCTGGAAGACCAAAATCCTGACATTCCCCAGAATCCACCATGTCAACTTTATGAAACAACCTGATTTTTCAGGTAAAGAAGTATCTTTCCTAAGCTACCCCAGACCCAGGAGCCCATTATCACTGAGGGAACCCCCTTCAATGGAATATCTGCCAAGTATCAAGAGTTTGCCCATGTCTTTGA
>MCFE01000742.1:0-40488 GCA_002104905.1 Basidiobolus meristosporus CBS 931.73
CCAATCCATTACCCCATCCTGTCTCAGTGCTTGCCTTCTATATTATTATCCCCAGCACTGCTGCTGTGCCTCACCCCACCTCCCATTAGTATTAGCTAATACCTCTTGGAATCAGTATAGCCAAAAAGTATGTATAGTCCTATCCCCCCTTAAGTATTCCTCAGTCTGATAAACACAGGTCTTGAATAAACAGCCTTGCCTTGGAAATCCGCCTTGCCTTGTTGATCTACACCTAGGTCCTTTCCTGGTCCTGCCTTGCCTAGCCCTACTCTCCTGCCTTGTGTCTATTTATAACAGCAGCATGAGTCAGCAAATGAATCAGCAGATCCTTATCAGACAGATATAGATGTATTAAGCAGGATCTGATTGGGTGATGTGTGGTAATGGAAAGTATTACATTACTACAATATCTCTAAACCAATATTGCACTCATTTCTTTATTTTGCTTTTTGCTATCGTAACACACAAGTGAAAGATCAAGAATTTCCAACTTTGATGGACAAATGCTCCAGACCCTGCAAGCAATCCACCCAAGAATATTATGTCATACAGAACACGTAGTAGCCAACACATGTTTCAAATTACAGCTCATTTGAAGCAGTACTTAAGGAGTTATGACCAAAAGAGTCCAACTATTATATATACTATGCCTTATTGCTAGGATTACTATGGTGACTTTGATCGCGTGTAGCTTTTGAACCAGCCAATCAAATCACGTGAAATTTTCACAGGTGCTGCGCCTATGTCCGATCTGCGCCACTGCAAAATTTTAGCTTCGTATCACGTGTATTGCTTGCGCAATCGCCCAAAAACTTTGATCCTTCAAAATTTTCATACATATGACTTCCCCAGCTGAAAAATAAAGGGAGAGCCTCTCTTTCCAGAATCTCCACACTACGATTACAAGTTTAAAGGTTATAAGACTTCTCCTGCATCACTTGCACTGTTGAGTATTCTGACTTTGATCAGTACTACATCAGTAAAGAGACTGCAAAGCTCACAAGAATCCAATCTAAGTTCTACAAGAAACTACCACTTTTCTGTTGGAAAAGTCCCCTCTAAGAAACCCCTTTACTCTAAAGACACCCCTTTAGACACCCCTTTAATCTAAAGACCCCTTTAGAGACCCCTTTAAGAAACCCCTTTACTCTAAAGAAGCCCCTTTAGGCACCCCTTTAGTGTAAAGTCCACTTTAGAGACCACTACAAGAAGCCCCTTTACTCTAAAGGCACCCCTTTAGACACCCCTTTAGGTCTAAAGACCCCTTTAGAGACTTCTACAACACACCCCCTTAGGTTAAAGGGGAGTTCAGAATTTCCATATTAGGAAATATTTTCTCAGAAAGGAAAGTGACTTCCAAATAAGGAAAAGTTACTATAAACGTAAATAACCCCATTAGTCGACAGAAGGTCAGAACACTGCTGTAGAAGTGATAAACACTGCCTACAGTATATTTTGAGCCTAAGATTGAGGGAATTAGTGAAAGTTATATCTTCTATCGGTATATCAAACTCCCAATAAACTATTTCAGTATTAGCATACTGGAAGTTGTTGTATATTGTTGATTAGCCTCTACATTGTAGAACAAGCCCCAAACTAATCATAATACAACACAACAAGAATTTGGTGGAGGACCTGGGTAGTTTGAACCTTTCACTATACAAGCATCAAGAAACGTTACAAGAATGACCAATACACCACTCCCAGAGTTAATAGCCACCTTTAAAGGTGCCATTCCAGTAAATTCTCAGGAGAGAATGTTACTGAGTTTCTAGAAGAGTTTAACAATATAGCTGCAGCATTTGAGCTATCACACAAGAACAAAATCCAGTTGTTTCCGTTTCTCTGTGAAGTTGAAGTATCAAGATTCTTACCAAGTTTGGACCCATTTAAGATATCTGTTGGCGCTAACTATAACTGGGACACTGCTCAACAAGCTATTTTAGCTGAGTACCAAAAGGAAGCACAGTTTGTTACACTAAATGAGCTAGAGATGCCTTACGACAAGACCCAACCCTTGCAGAAGTACATTCAAAAGTTTGAGTCAAAAGCAAGGCATGTTGAAGCAGCTATTGGAATTCCAAGATATTATCAAAGAAACTATTTTCTGATGAATATGCCTCCTGAAATATGTAATGCCATTAGCCACCAAGTTCAGGCTACAAGCTCCTACGACAATGTTAAACAAATGGTGTTAAACTATCAATCAGGGTGACAAGTCATGGATTCCATTAATATTCAAATGAAGATTTCCACTCCAGCTAAACAAATTCTTCATCGTACAAATAACCCACAAAGTGATCAGGTTAATGAATTGATTGATGCATTAGGAAAACTGACGCTTAAGTTGGACTCTCAAAGTGTACCATCATCAAGCATCAACAAGGCAAGACCAGAAAATCCCAAAACAACCAGTAATTATCCACAGCAAACCAAATATTGTGTGTACTGTGAATCTGCTGAGCATAGCCGTTATGGTTGTCAAATATTGAAAATTGATATTGACAGTCATAAGGTTATGATTGATTGTTATGGGAAGATCTGTGATATTGCTGGAAACCCTTGCCTATAACCCCTTGCCTATCAACAGAGGTTATGGTGGAATGAGGTCCTATGTACTTGCTCAAGAAGAATCAAGTAAAAGCACCAAGACATCAAATTTCATACAAGTCCAAAAGACTGCAGAAATTCCAAGCAATGAACGTTACGTACTTAAAATATCAGATCCATCAGGGCAGGTCCAAGAATATCTAATGGAAAAAGAGGAAGTTGAAGAGTTTAATTGCCTGATTGATAAGAGAAAGTATGTTTCTACAGAGAACAATCCTAAAAAAGTGTGTACCGACAAAAGAAATCAGCCAATTGTTGAAATACCAGTACAGCCAGAAACATCAAAAATCCAAAAAGAACACTTGCAACCTCAATCTAAGTATGACACTACTGCAATTACACAGAAAGTTATTGACAAATTCTGGAAATCTCCATTTCCACAACTTACAAATCAAGAAATGTTCACCGCCATCAACAATCTCAGTCAACTACTACCAGAAATGGTTAAGCCTATGAACAAAGATATCCTGAAGAATTATCGAAAACAGTCATCAACAACGTTATCAAGTGAACAACTACAATTTGAAGTGGAAAAAGCCTTTTACTCTATAACAACAGGAAGCTATGCTGTTACAATCAACAATGTTGAAGTGGAATGTGTTTTTGATTCTGGATCAGAAATCAATGCTATCACCGCTATGACTTTTGAAAAAATCAAATTGCCATCAACAGAAGTTGACTGGAATATGAGAACTGCTACAGGTGCAACAGAGAAGATGCTTGGACTTTGTCACTCTGTACCAATTGAAATTGGAGGAATCAGGGTTACTTCTCCCTTTTTCATTGTTGCCAATGGACCCACTTTTGAGGTATTGTTGGGACAACCATATGAGAGAAAATCTCTTCTACAAGCTGATAATAGACCTGATGGAAGCTTATGGCTGACAATCACATCTGACAATCGAAAAAGAAGGGCAACCTTTTGTGCAGCAGAAGAGAATAATCCAAGAAATGCAGACACCATTCCAGTACAAAACATACAGGTTCATAAGGATATTTTGTTTTATGATCAACACTTCATTCCATTGACAACAAGTAAGACAAATACCAAGTATAAGCCAGTTGCATTGAAAGCAAAGCCAGTATCTACTGGAATCTCACCATCTGCCCACGACAATCCTCAAATGGAGCCTTTGCACAAATATGACAAAATCAGACTCACAGAAGAGAAGCTCAAGGAGTTGGCTATTGGTACTACTCTTTCCACAGAGGAGAGAAGTCTCTTTTTGACTATGCTACAACACTATGACAATGTCTTTGCATTTAATGATGCACAAAGAGGATGTTTATCCACAGAGCTATTTCCACCGGTTAAGATCCATACCGTTGAACATACACCATGGGCACTGAGATCATATCCTATTCCTTCAAGATTACTGAACAAAGTAATTGAAATGCTACAATCAAGATTTCAAAGTGGAGTCATTGAATATAGCTATGGACCTTATCGCAATCCCTGGTTTACACCGTTGAAGAAAAATGGAAGTTTACGATTTATTCAAGATGTACAACATTTGAATAAGGTCACCATCAAAGATGCTATGCAACCACCCATACAACATGAGTATATTGAGTCATTTACTGGATATCCTCTGATTACAACATTGGATCTTTATTCAGGATATGACCAAATACTTCTGGATCCTACCTCAAGAGATTTCACCGCTATGGATACACCAATAGGACTCATAAGGATGACAAGAATTCCTCAAGGATGGACAAACTCTGTCCAAAATTATCAACGTGCAATGATCCGAGTTTTGGATGACTGTTTCCCTGAAACATGCCGATCATTTCTGGATGACATTGCAGTTAAGAATAAGTCCAGAGAAAAAGATACATTGCATGTCTTACCTCAAGTAAGAAGATATGTTTATGATCACATAAGCACAGTTGAGAGGGTCATGAAGAAACTTCAAGCTTCTGGTCTGACTGTATCAGGAGCCAAATGCAAGTTTGGCTACGACAAAGCAATCATTCTAGGTGAACTTGTTACTGAAAAAGGGAGATTGCCTGATCCTGCAAAACTTTCATCGGCACTAAATTGGAAGCCACCAAGGAATATTCATCAAGTCAGACAATTATTAGGACTTACTGGTCTATTCAGAATCTGGATCAAGAACTATGCTCAAATTGCTAAGCCACTGACTCAGTTATTACAGAAAAACCAGAAATTTCAATGGCATGAAGAACAGGCAAATGCTATGTCGACATTGCTTGAGTCATTATCAAAGCCACCTGTCTTAGCAGCTATAGACTACAGTGTTATTGATTCACAACCAATCATTGTATCAGTTGATAGCTCTGGAATTGGGGCTGGTGGAATCATGATTCAAGTTTCAAAAGATCATCATCGACAACCTTGCAAATATCTTAGCAGACTATTCAAAGGGAATGAGCTTAACTATCCATCTATCAAGAAAGAAGCACTGGGAGTACTCTATGTACTCAAAAAGCTAAAGCCATACTTATTAGGAGTACACTTCACACTGGAGGTTGATGCCAAGCCATTATTAGGAATGTTGAATAAGTTGGAGCTTTTGCCTGATCCTATTCTAGCACGGTGGATATCATACATCCAGATCTTTGACTTTACGCTGCAACACATACCAGGAGCCAATCACAAAGGACCTGATGCCTTATCTAGAAAGCAACCAAATTCACCATACTCAACTGATGATGATGAGATTGATGAGTTCCTTGAAAACACTAGTCTTGGATTCTCATTCAGACATATGATACAAAGCAATTATCAACAAATCAAGGAATTTCTTACATCACTCAAAGTTCCTGCTGATATTCCCACAAATCAACGCACAAATTTTAAAAGGAAGGCTCTGAAGTTTTTACTGCATGACGGCACACTTTTCAGAAAAAGCAAACATGGAGTTCCTTGACGGTATATACATAACAAGCATGATCAAGAGAAGATCATTCAAGAATTGCATGAATCTGAATCAGGAGGTCATAAGGGAATTACATCAACATATGCAAAAATCTCCTTACAGTATTTTTGGCCAACACTGTACACCGACACAAAAGAATATGTGAAATCATGTATTCCATGTCAAAGAAGAGACAACCAAAAGATGCATGAACCACTTCACAGTATATACACATCTTATGCTTGGCAAATTGCACATGTAGATATTATACATTTACCAAGGGCAACAGCTGGGTATAAGTATGTGGTGGACTGTCGTGATAACTTTACTGGTTGGATAGAGGCTAGAATGCTGAAACAAGCCAATGCAAAAGCAGTAGCAAGATTTCTCAAAGAAGATGTATATCTCAGACATGGTTCAGTTGGCACCCTTATTGCAGACAATGGAGAATGTGGATCTTATGAAATACAAGCACTAGCAACAAAGCATGGAACCAAGCTTATACATACTACGCCATATCACCCACAAGCAAATTCACCAGTTGAACGTGGACATTCTGCTTTTGCAAACACATTAGTAAAGCTTAGCTATGAAGAACCCAACAAATGGGCAAATAACTTTCATGCAGCAATTTGGTCTGATAGAGTCACGGTTAAAAGAAGTACAGGGTATACACCTTTTTTTTTAATATATGGACATGAAGCTGTTTTGCCAATAGACATATCTTTTGAGAATGGGCTTACCCTCCCATGGAAACCAACCATGACAACATCAGAGCTATTGCTAGCAAGAGTACAACAGATTCAACAAGCACACACTCTGCAACAGAATGCAATAGAAAACCTGAAGAAATCCAGAATGGCTGGCAAGGAGTACTTTGACGCTCAAAAATGCCTAAGAAAAACATTGTTAGAAGTAGGTGAGTTGATACTACTTCACAACACAAAAAGCCAAAGAAACAAGGCATCCAAGCTGGATATGCGATGGCAAGGTCCCTACAAGATCATACATGCAAACAAAAATGGATCTTACAAACAAGCAGAACTTGACGGTACACCACTTGCACTGACACAACCTGGTAACAGATTGAAGAAGTTCCATATCAGAAGTAATAATGAGGGCATTATTTCTCAAAGTTAGGGGAGACTTGTGGTAATGGAAAGTATTCCATTACTACAATATCTCTAAACCAATATTGCACTCATTTCTTTATTTTGCTTTTTGCTATTGTAACACACAAGAGAAAGATCAAGAATTTCCAACTTTGAAGAGCAAATGCTCCAGACCCTGACAAGAAATCCACCCAAGAATATTATGTCATACAGAACACATAGTAGCCAACACATGTTTCAAATTACAGCTCATTTGAAGCAGTACTTAAGGAGTTATGACCAAAAGAGTCCAACTATTATATATACTATGCCTTATTGCTAGGATTACTATGGTGACTTTGATCACGTGTAACTTTCGAACCAGCCAATCAAATCACGTGAAATTTTCACAGGTGCTGCGCCTATGTCCGATCTGCGCCACTGCAAAATTTTAGCTTTGTAGCACGTGTATTGCTTGCGCAATCGCCCAAAAACTTTGATCCTTCAAAATTTTCATATATATGACTTCCCCAGCTGAAAAATAAAGAGAGAGCCTCTCTTTCCAGAATCTCCACACTATGATTACAAGTTTAAAGGTTATAAGACTTCCCCTGCATCACTTGCACTGTTGAGTATTCTGACTTTGATCAGTACTACATCAGTAAAGAGACTGCAAAGCTCACAAGAATCCAATCTAAGTTCTACAAGAAACTACCACTTTTCTGTTGGAAAAGTCCCCTCTAAGACACCCCTTTAGTCTAAAGACCCCTATAGAGACCCCTTTAAGAAACCCCTTTACTCTAAAGAAGCCCCTTTAGGCACCCCTTTAGTGTAAAGTCCACTTTAGAGACCACTACAAGAAGCCCCTTTACTCTAAAGACACCCCTTTAGGTCTAAAGACCCCTTTAGAGACTTCTACAACACACCCCTTTAGGTTAAAGGGGAGTTCAGAATTTTCATATTAGGAAATATTTTCTCAGAAAGGAAAGTGACTTCCAAATAAGGAAAAGTTACTATAAAAGTAAATAAGCCCATTAGTCGACAGAAGGTCAGAACACTGCTGTAGAAGTGATAAACACTGCCTACAGTATATTTTGAGCCCAAGATTGAGGAAATTAGTGAAAGTTATATCTTCTATCGGTATATCAAACTCCCAATAAACTATTTCAGTATTAACATACTGGAAGTTGTTGTATATTGTTGATTAGCCTCTACATTGTAGAACAAGCCCCAAACTAATCATAATACAACACAACAGAATATTGGGCCTTACTTCACCTTTTGGGAGTTTCCTATGGAGCGGATGTGTGGGGAGATAGGAAGACAAGTCAAGCAGTAGGCACTACCATATCCCAAACTCATCAAGAATATTACCTTCAAGTCCGTCATGGATGTTATGAGTTGGCACATGGAGGACAGCCAGAAAGAGTTGGAAAATACTGAGGACAAATGTGCACATAGAGACACCTATGCCTATGGCATTAAGAAGCTAAGCAGCCCCAATGTGTGGGCAATCAGTTAAGTATTGCAAAGTTGGGTTGGGTGCAACAAGCAACTAATTCTTATCAGGAAAACTCTACCAAGATATGCCAGATTTCTCATGGTCACAAGCCAACTTCTATATCATTCAATACAGAATTCACACAAACAAAAGCCATAGCATACCTATAAGGGGGACTAGAATCCAGCAGGGAGAAGGAATATTTTGGCTGAATACCATGAAGTTCTTTGCAGATATTCAGGAGGTATTCATGGCAGAAGTGGCAACAACCAAGCATATGTTTGCAAGATGTATATGTTACCAGCAGTACAAGATATATGGCAACTTTGCAAGTATCACACTAAAAAGCTGTAAAGTTGAGGTGATAGAAGTATGTCAATTGTAGCAGGTGTGCACGTTTGTAGAGGCTAGTAAGCAGGAGGTCATAGTATTTTTTGATTTGAACTATATGTGGAATACCCAAGGTAGTAGTGGGTTAGCAAATAAAGAGGGGTGATTCTACAATGGAATATATGAATTGCACAAGGGGAGGTAGAAAAAGAAAATACCGTTTGGCAAACTGGCACAGTTGCATTATACTGAACTAGCAGTAGGCCGTCATACTGCCAATATAATGCCATCAGAGTCTTGCTGTGAGGCCGTCAAAATACCGTCAAGTTTCTTGCCATATAAGGCAATTGGATGTCCTGGCCACCTGGATCCACTGAAATAGATATAGAGCGCTAAAAGACCGCAACAATACCATGCAAATATTGTCACAGCCCCAATAAAATATTGTCAAGTTTTATCCCTTTATTTAGTAGTATAATTAGCAAAACACCATCATGATCCTGTCATAAGATTGTTAGGAGGGTCACAAATTCCATGCTGCTAGTATTATGATGGTCTTTAAAAGGGATCCTGACAGCTGATCTGGATTGGGTCCACCCATGGGACCAAATTATCTTTCATAGGGTTGGTATGTGGAGGACAGGCAATAACAGGCACAGCAAAAGGTTGCAGCACTTCTTCAAGAGCAGTGCTCAAGTGGATGCACTTGAATATTGCAAGAATTTATTGCAGCAACTGGCAGATGAGGTGCTAGACTTTTCAGTGCTGGTTGAAGTCCAGGACATAGGAGAACCAGTGAATGAACATTGGCATAAACCTGTGGGGTTCCCACTAAATCCTTGGAAAAAGGGCATTTTGGAAGAAATACTTATTGAATGATGGATTTTAATGCAGTTACCTGTTGAGTGTGAGGTTGGGCTAATTGTAAGCATTGGGAATAGGGACTTGTATAAGCTGGTAATATTTGAAATTAAGTTACAACTGAAGATTGAAAGGAAATAAGCCAATTTGTATACATGAAACACAAGAGAATTGTGTGAGTAAGGAAGTAAGGAGTATGAAAAAGAGGCAATATCCAATCCATGTACCCAAACATAGGTGATGCATGAGTGCCTGGGATCAAAAAGTGAGAGAATTGGCAGAGAATCAATCACATGCCACTTATGTATTATTGTGATAAGAAATTTTGACTAAGTTTTTAGTGAAATCTGGGGTGTGAACTTTTCTAAACAGTCTTTTTATGGTGTCCTAATGGCATCCATACCTCTTAGCCACAGGATTCAGATTTTGTGATGCCTTTTGACAGGATCATCACATTAATTTTTTGTAGGGCTATTCAGCAGTAAAATCAGCAAAATACTGACACAATCCCATCACAAAATTGTGAAGAGGGTCAATAATATCAAGCTGTTGGCATTAAGATGGCCTCATTGCGGGATCCTGATGGCTGATCTGGATTGAATGCCACCCACTGGACCAAATGATTTTCATGGGGGCTTACTTGGCATCATATCTCTGGATTTGGTGTCATTTGGTACCGCCAATCAATTTAAGTTCAGTATTGCATTATAATAAGCTATGCTCTTTTAGGTACCCTGGTGTGTCATATGCAAGGTTGGGATCTTGGGTAATATCTTCTGATAGAGATATCCTACAATGTCAAAGTCACTTGGGACTTAAGGTCAGTGTAGAAGTACAGCTAACTGCCAAATGTAAACTACATAGAATTAGACTGTATAGGAGGGAACTTCCTGACCACATGAGGCTGAGGAGGAATCCAAAGTTGGAAGCTCGCATGGCCACTGGCAACCCATCTATGATGTTTTGAGGAGATTCAAGCATCTCTGCTGCTCCAAAGCACCATCAGCAATATCAATGGCGACATGCTTTCCAGAATCATACAACGTTCCCAGCCAAGTACCAGATGCATAAGCCTTGATTATCTGAATAGAAAGCCTTTGCCCCAAGATTTCTTCAACGTTAGACCCATGGTTAGACGCAACGCCATTGAACAATCATTCCCCATCCATCAGACATCCATTGCCTAACTACTAGCACTTGATTTCCGATGTATCCAACTGTTAGCGTATCTGGCTAAATCATACCAAGTGACCTCGTCAACCTCCAGTCTTACCCACTGCAAAATCCAAACCCCTTGACCCCGAGGAATACCATGGGGCAGCTCTTATCCCATGGTTCGACCTGGAAATGGAGGCCACAGATACGGTTTCACTAGCGATCCAACGCTTGTCCACTTTGCCACCATCCCTAAAAGAGGCACGCAATGGCATTCCTACAGGCCAAGCGGTCACGTGGACCCGTGAATACGACATGGTGATTCTGAGGTGAGGGGATCGGTCTCCAGGGTAACGTAACATTATCCATCGAGTGGATGAAGTTAGCCATAGCATGAATAGCTGAGTTCGGCATTGTACCATTGAGTGCATGCTGATCGTGGGTGGTAGGGAGTGGATACTACGCAGACCCATCTCCCCTGACAAGCATCAATCTGGGAGAAGCAGAAGTGGATGCAAATAGAGTGAGTATCTGATTCGGTTGGTGCTAATGGCAAGCATCACTGGAATCCTCCATCGAATAATCTAGATCTTGATAACTACAAGCTATCAAGAAGCTCGCAACTAGTTACCGTCATACAAATAAAAGGAACCAGAGCCCCCCCCCCAATTTTCGGCCAATGAAGACCAAGCATCGGACAGTTCATCGACAAGAAGCCAACGCTCCGAAATCAACGAGAGTGGAAGAACAAAATTGGCACCACCCAGGCTCCAATCCTCCACTGCCAGCTGATACGATGGCATCTAATACTTCTGGTGCCGTCCGACATCACCCTATCCCTTCTCACCCAGCGGCGATTGATGTCCAAGTGTGGCCCTGTGTATTCATACGACGCATGCCCAGCCTGGACAGCCTGGTGGTTGCAAATAAATCGATGAAGTGCCTTGAATTCGGGCCAATGCGATCCACTCACCGGGAGACGTGGTCTACGGTGACGTCTCCAATCATGGGGATCCATCACCTGAGCCTCGATGGAACGGTGTCTCCTGGTCGGCTCGATGCATTCCAGGGGAATCGCCAGCCTACTCCTGCAACCATCCATGGCCCGTGACGGCGCCTAGGAAGAGCGAAAACTTGTTTGCCCTTGGGACTCTTAGTCAGCAGCAAGGCCACTTTCGTCAGCCAAGTTGTCTACATCCTGACGAATGTTTCGGGGCGAAGCGTGTTCATGTGATGATTCTCACCCAAGAGGCGAGCCGTATTATCTATGGTGCACGGGGAGATATCTGAAGCTGGTCAGCCTATAAAAGGAATCACCAGGGTGACACAAGCCAGCAGCCATCGAGTCTCAGACAGCATTCACCCACTGCCCCTTGCTGAGATTGGAAATGATTTGGGAGGGGACGGTCATGACTAATCCTAGCGCCAGAGATACTGGTCCTGCCGCCGTCTTGAGCCTAAGGATGGCACATCTGCCAGGGGTGGTTGGTGGGAAGGATGGTGTGCGAAAGGCTCAACCGACGGATGACGTTCCACCCATCGCATAGCTGGGATCCGTTCAAACATGCCCCCTTTCGAATATGGTGGGTTGGGCCGATTCCTAAGGGGCTGCCTCCTCTAGCCGCGGTGGGCATTGTTTCATGAGACGTTCTGCAGGAATCCCACATGAAAGTAACTACGGCAATGATCTGACGATAGATCTCAAACACCACCCAACCTACCAACGCCATCACCACCATTGGAGGCACACGGGCATTCTATCGACCCATCCGCTATCCGACACCATCTGATGGGCCACGAACACTCGTCTGTATGGAATTCCGTGCTAGGCTTCACAGCGTACGAACATCACTCTACGCTCCCTCTGCATCTGTTTCTGCCTGTGTGCCCTCCATTAAACCCTAATTGCTGACCAACCCGCAAGGTGCACCACCTTTGGCCAATCAGCGCGGGCCTCTCTCTGGCCAGGACTGTTGGAGGATGGCTTCCGGGATACAAGGCATCCTGGCCACTTGGTTCCCACTAGATGCTAGCCATCAAAGTGGGGATAGATGGCAGTGGAGACATCCACCCACGCACAGTGCCAAGAATAGATCTAAAACGAATCAAAGCTGTGGGGTACAGTCGTAACACATGTTTATCTGGACGAAATTAACGAGTATCCCAACCTTATGCATGCGTCTACTTGGTTTTAGTATCCCGCTGATAGCTAGGTGCCCCTTAGCAAATAAGTGGTTCCCTGTGTTCGAGCTGAGCCATATTGGTGCCTACCGTTACACGAATAACCGCTCAAATTCGATAGCTTGTATGTGAATGCCCATTCTCTCGCCCTATGGCAGCCAGGCCAATATCTCCCAATCGTCCAGTGGATCTCACACTTTTTCGTAATCATCTTATTACTCGTACGCACCATTAGCTGACTCCAGCGAGCGTCAGCCATGCGCCTGGACTACCCCTGAATATGGGTTGAATAAAATACCTGTGTCTTCTCGAAGCAGCATTGTAGCTTACCCATTGTGTCTTCATCCGGTTGGAATCCTCAAGGTAGCCAGGACTCGCCTTCCCCTTCCCCTTCCATTGCTGCAACTCATTCCTCTAACTGTTTGGCGTTCCAGATGTCAGCGAATGAAGAATCTTCCCGTCCAACGGTGGCCTTCGCCCCGTATCCCGCTGAAGGTGCTGGCAACCAAACCTACTCCAACATATACCTCGTAGCGGCCATCGTCGGCATTCCGTTTTCCATCACATACGCCATCGGCTTGGGCATCTGGAGCTTTGTCATCCTGACCCTTCTTCTGGCCCTGCCCATCCTTGGAGGCTCCATCTACCTCGGCTCTCACATCTCCTCCCCATGGAAGAACACTGTCAAGTTGCCTAACCGCAACATCGAGGAATACCTTGACATCAAGGACCCCGGCCTCTCCCACTACAAGGGAAGAAACAAGATCCCCATGGAAACCTTCTTCGAGAATTACATGAGCGGAAAGATTGACTTGAAGGGAGATGCGTTGGAGATCTTCGAGCAACGCTACGACTGGGCCTCCTTCAAGCTGCAACCGGGACAAGCAAAGTTCTTCTTCTTCCAGTGGATCCCCGAGCTGATCTGGCATTCCAAGAGCCAAGACGAGGACCAGGTTAGAGACCATTACGATCGCGGGAATGATTTCTACGAAGCGTTTTTGGGCCCCACCATGGTTTACACCGCCGGTATCATCGGTGATCCCAACAACAGAGAGACTCTGGAGCAACTTCAGGAGAACAAAATGAAACTGGTCTGCGAGAAGGTCCAGATGAAGCAGGGAGATCGTCACTTGGATATCGGCTGTGGCTGGGGGACTCTGACCGCCTATGCGGCCAAGAACTATGGCAGCGACTCGACAGGTGTCACTCTGGCCAAGAACCAGACCCAATTTGGAACCAAGCGCTGCGAGGAATACGGGGTTTCCGGTAGCGCACGCATCAAGTGCATGGATTATCGCGACATCCCTCGTGACCAGAAATTCAACAAGATCACCTGCCTCGAGATGGCGGAGCACGTTGGGATCCGTCGGTTCCAGGAGTTCTTGTTGGAGGTGAAGGACATCTTGGAGGACGACGGGCTGTTCTTCATGCAGATCGCGGGGCTTCGGGCCACTTGGCAATATGAAGACTTCATCTGGGGCTTGTTCATGGCCAAGTATATTTTCCCAGGTGCTGACGCATCCTGCCCCCTCTATTGGGTGGTACGGCAACTGGAAATGGCTGGATTCGAGATCAAGAATGTCGACACGGTTGGTGTCCACTACTCGGCAACCATCGAGCGTTGGTACCGCAACTGGTTGAACAGCAGAGAAAGAATCACCGCGAAGTATGGCGAGCGCTGGTTCCGCCTGTGGGAAGTGTTCCTCGCCTGGTCCACCATCATCTCGCGCCAAGGTAGCGCCACCTGCTTCCAAATCACCGCGCACAAGAATCGCAACGGATTTGATCGTAGCAAGTTGATCACCAAGAGATTGGTCGGATAATCTGCTAGTTAGGTGAATCCCACGAAGGCTCGTTATCGAGCCCCCTGCTTTTCTTCCAAGTTTGCTTGATACATACCACGGCTTATAAATAATTCTCAATAAAATGTACTTCGTATTTATGTAATCCGACTTGCCAGACTTCGCGGAAGTAGTAGTATTGGGCCGGTGGGCACCACATCTCTTTGGCGTGCCTCTGGCTATAAGCGGTAGCTAACTTTGGGGTAGGTGACGCTTAGAGTCGCGAAGGGGTCACCCAAACTGGAACCCCGACCCTCAGCTCGCTGCATCAGAGCAAGGAATCCAAACTCCCCCCTCGAATCACATGCGGGGTAGCTGACTCCCGGTCGCACCATGCTCCGACACCCAATTTCTTGTTCTGAAAGAATATATCGCCAGTGCTGAGAATATCTGTGCAGGGGTTCGTTGCAGTCGCTGCATCGCACACTCCGACCACCTCTCGGCCACCTAATGAGGATCTGCAAATTCTCGTTCATCACAATACACCACCCTCCATCCTCCATCCTCCATGGCAAGAATGAGCTTAGTCAATTAATTGGAGGAGATTGAAAATCACATGCAACCCCTCTTTTGAGCTGACTAACCATGGTTGTCTGCTATCCCTTGATTGATAATGGCATTTTATAAGCGCCCACTCACCGTTTCAATTTCATGTGAAATGCCGGCTGGTCACATGATCCCACGATTCATTGAACATGGGAAATGTGGAATGAGTCGAGTTGATTGGAACATGGGAGTGATATGACTGCTTTCAAGGAACCTATGTCTAATTTTGAATCACACATGATACCCCTCCCCAACCAAGTTCAAGTAGCCTGTGACTTGAAGTGGAAGAGGGGATTGTTTACCAATTCCAAGGATTTCTATTTAACCTTTGCCAGCACTCAGTTACATATTTCCAACCTATCCCCCACTTGCGTTTCCCTCCCCTCGACCCTTTGTAGCCCCTTCAGCAACTAGACCCTAACCGAACACTCACGACAGCTTTCTCATGTCCACGCACTGCTCAACCTTCTCTAATCAGCATTCCCTTCCCAAGCTTCCAGTCCCCAGCTTACAACAAACAGCCGAAAGATACCTCCGCTCGCTCGAGCCCTGCGTCTCCGGCGCAGAGCTCGAAAAAAGCAAGGCAGTCGTGAAGGATTTCCTCAAACCTGGAGGCATGGGTGAAGCACTACAGGAACGTTTGCTGAGGCATGCGGAGACCAGCAAAACCTCTTGGATCGAGGATTGGTGGATTCGTAAAGCCTACTTGGAATGGAGAGCACCCTTGTTGGTTAACAGCAACTGGTTTTTGCAATTCACAGAAGACATCAACCAGTCCAAGGTCCCAAGAGAGGATCCTAATGGCGGCTTCACCAAGATCCAGGTGAAGAGAGCGGCCCACCTGATCAACAAATTCCTGGATTACAAGGAGCTGATAGACAGGTATCTTGCCAGCGACCATCAACCCGTCCATACGCATTATTCACCTAACCCACTTTTCAGCGAGCGCTTGCCACCTGAGTCGAATCGCTTGGGTAATCTCTGCATGAACCAGTATCGTTGCATGTTCGGCGTGTGCAGAATCCCCAAGCGTGGATGCGACGAGGTTGTCTATCACCACTCGGAGCACCCGCAGCACATCATCCTCTTGCTCAAGGATCAGATCTACGAATTCGCGGTCTTCGATCAATCGAAGAACCGAATCACCGACGGCGATATCGAGAAGTATGCATCCAGGAAGGGGCTGACCAGTGCTGGGACTAACGGCTTTTCTCAAGGAAACTCTGGGAGGCGATCGAGGATGTCCAGCGAACCGCAATGCAGCCAAGCGTCGGCGTTCTGACCTCCGATGATCGGGATAATTGGGCGGATGTAAGACGATTTCAGATGCGGTTCATCTCCACACCACACCTCTAACCCCGTTCCTCAAGGCGCGTGAGCATCTTCTTTCCATTGATCCCACGAATCGCGCCTCGTTAGCGCGGATCCAGAGTGCGTTGTTCGCGGTATGCTTGGACGATCGCAACATCAGCAGCGACCTGAACATCGCACATCGGAACACCTTCACTGGCATGGACGGCCACAACAGATGGTTTGACACCTGTATGAGCATCGTTTTGGACCGCAATGGTAATGGCGGTGTGAACGGAGAGGTAAGGTTCATCGATGTTGCGACGAACGGACCCCGTCTAACAAACATCCCCGCGGGTAGCACTCACCATGCGACGCCCTTATCCCATCACTAGTGATCGAGTATGCCCTTCAGGATGGGTTGAATCCAAACGCACTCCCCACCGGAGCGGTCGTGGCGGGCCCCAAACTGCTGAAATTCAAAACGGATCCCAAGCTAGATAAAATGATCCAGGATGCGCACGCCCGTGCCCAGCAAGTGATCATGGACAGCACCAGCACGATCTTGCAATACAAGGGCTACGGAACCGACTTCATTAAGCAATATGGTGAGCACACATCCCTTCTACCGCCGTCCCACGCGTCGGACTAATTCGTCTCCAGGCAAAGTGAGCCCCGATGCGTATGTTCAAATGGCAATGCAGGCCGCATACTATAGAGCCCACCGGAGTGTTGCGGCCACTTACGAAACCGCCAGCACCCGTATGTTCCTTCATGGCAGAACCGAAACCATTCGTGTCTTGACTAATGAAGCCAAGCAATTTGCGCTCAAGATGAACGATCCAAACGCAAGCGTAAGATTCATTGGTTGTTGATTCCCTGACTATGGTGGAAGTATAACGATGCTCTGTTGACCCACAGGCCCAGGAAAAATTCCAAACCCTCCAACTGGCGAGTCGCAAGCACATAGAAAATCTAAAGCAGTCTTCCATCGGACAGGGGGTCGATCGACACCTCTTTGGCCTACGAATGGTAATGAAGCCTGGTGAGGGGCATGCGATCTTCTCCGATCCGGCCTTCGGCAAATCCTCAAGATGGCAATTAAGCACCAGCTCGTTGTCCGAATCCATCAAACTCTCGGCCACCGGTTTTGGAGCGGTGGACCCTGAAGGATACGGGATCAACTATTTGCCCGGAAAGAAAACGATCAGGTTTGGAATTGAGGCCAAGGCTAACTCCAATGCTTCCATTCAAAGGTTCTCAGATGCACTAATCCATGTGCTCAATGAAATGGAGGCTGTTTGTAAAGCAAATACTCCGAAGGCCAAGTTATAAATAGCCCTAATTTTTTGGCGCTCAATAAACAGGATTTACCACCACTCATCGAAGTTGAATGCGGCAACCCAGCCTAAATGCGAGCAAGCATGCAAGGTGTTATTGCAATTAGATGGTTCAGCCAAAGTTCTTCTGTTGCTACTTATTGGAATGCTACCTAAGCTATAGTTGTGGTGTTAAATCTGTTACATTTTGGGAGTAGTTGGCGATCTATCTTTTACAACGGCCCTAGTCGATTGGTGGTGCCACAACAACCTAAGTGTAAGTCATCTGATCACGGTTAAAACTAGCTCACAATGTAGTTGGCTGGCACAAAGACCCTTTATATACTTTCGGTGGTTCATTTTCTGTACATTCTGGCTTGTCACTCTCAGCTGCCATTAATAAACAATAAGAGTTGAAGCAATACACATGGCTCGCCTATTTGTTCGCAAGGTAATACTGGTCTAAAATACACCTTGTATTGAACGGAATCTGCTATGATATCAAGTTGAGTAGCAGGCTTTGGATTAATATAGGCCAATTCAGGCTTGTAATGAAAACCATAAGCACCTTATTTGGCATACCCTTACTAGGATATTTGCCCTCCAGAATTGTGTTCTAACATTACTCTATCCTGTCGTAACTTGGGACTTTGTGATGACTGTGCAATAAAAAGGTACATTGAAGGCACCATATTTCGTATTTATGGTGTTGCCTCTAGAGGGTAATCAAATATCTCAGAAACTTTAGCTTGAAGATATTTCGATGTAGTCGCATATGGGTATCTATGAATGCCACAAAACGTCTGGAAAAAACATGAAAATATCTGTGCTCGTTCAAGCTTCTCCATCCTATACAAGGCGCAGAACTGCATTGTATCATTAAACAGTTGGGTATTAATTGAGTCACAGTTACACACAGGATATTATGACTACAATAGTTTTATACCTGTTGCAGGATTCCGGAGAGTATTAGAAGCAACTTGGAGAACTAGGGGGATAGCATCATTCTCATTGATTGTTTTATTAAGTTTGCAAAAAGTACTAATGCTTTTGTACGTACTTTGTATAATCAATTATTAGAAAGCTTAAGAAAACACTCCCAGATGGTTGATTACACAGCTTGAAGTCTTTTAGACAAGTTCGTAAGTTTAGAAACTTCCAGGATATTACTGATTGAGAGAATCAGCCAATATACTATGGACTAAATGCAAAGTATATACTTCAAGATTTAGAGTAAGCTTCATGGAAACATATCAGAGATGAATAGCATACATGTAAAGCAAATAATTTCCTTACTGCTAATGATGACCATTTTGTTAGAGTTTAGAGCAATACAGACTATAAACCACATGGAGGCAGCAGGATTTAAAATTTGCATCGGACCAATTGTGTGTCACTAATGAACCACAGATTTGCCATGTCCACTGGTAAGAATGCTATTTAACACAGAGCCATTGCTGCATACCCTTGAGAAGCACCGGAAATGATCTAGCATACAAAAAGAATATCATAGCATTAACTGTTGGAAGAGTTTTGGGCATACTGGAAGTGAGCGGGAGAACAGATTGATTATATACCTTTCATGATCTTGGCAGAACAAGCATATACAGTATGCTGAGGAAGCTCCCAAGAACCTATGTACACAGTTTTTGCTGCTTGTCAATTTTTTATATTCTGGGTACCTGATATCTGGGTGAAATATTCTGAGTAAACCCCAACAAGAAGTTTGGCTATAGTTCTCTAAGACTTGCAGATAATGATCTAAGTGACTTAGTTGAGTGAATATTTAGGTGTTAATATGTAATCACAATGCTTGTATTTCAGTGAGTTTTTAAAAAGTACGTATACAGTCAGAGGATCTTTGTCAGATAAGTCAAAGAACTAATCAGATGCGTACCTAGGAGGTGTTGTAAGAGTTTTGCGGATACTGGGAGTGACTGGGAGAACAAATATATAATGTGGTTTTCACTTGATGATTTATTGAATGTGAAAGTGGAACCTATACTTTTATATGGTCTTGGCAAAACAAACACGTATAATATGCTCAAGAATGTCCCAAGAGCAGGTGTGCAAATTTTAGGGGCCTTTGGACAACTTGTTGATGTTTCATGTCCTGGGTACCTAATATTTTGGTGACAACATTCGAAGTGAATTCCAACAAGGAAATTGGCCTGAATACTCGAAGACTTGTAGACTATGATCTGAGTGACCAAGTTAAGTGGATATTTAGGTGTAAT
This sequence comes from Basidiobolus meristosporus CBS 931.73, assembly GCA_002104905.1. NCBI lineage: Eukaryota > Fungi > Basidiobolomycota > Basidiobolomycetes > Basidiobolales > Basidiobolaceae > Basidiobolus > Basidiobolus meristosporus. Next base: position 19,848 of record MCFE01000742.1, read on the forward strand.
TACAAAATTTACAATAGGCAGAATGCAAGGCTTGTGAGGTATATGGATATATACTCGAAATTTCGAGTCATTTGGGCAAGCAAGCTATCGTAACTTGCGGAACTTGACTGGTTCAGATAGTTAGCAAGTATCTGACAAATTCAATAGTTGGTAAACAATTCATGTTTTGACAGCTGGTTAAGCAGACAACATGGATTAACGAATTAGTCTGGTGTCAACCCAGATGAATTTGGCAACAGCAACCATTCTCAAGTAGGGTACTTTGAAAGCTATATACAAAAGGTGGTGTCATGTAGGCTAGTATGAAGCCATTGGCAACTCTCATGACCTGACTTTTTGCAAGAATTACCTGATGACTTGATAACCAGGTCAAATCCTCATATAACTAACGAAAGGTATGCCCTGAGAAACATCACTGGAAGTGAGGCTCAGGATCTGGGGTTACTAAGGCAGGCTGGCTAACTTGAAAACACCCAGGACTTCGCCCAGAGAATTGGAGAATATCTGTCGAACTAACTCTCAATTGCCAGTGATTTAGCAATCAGCTAAACAAACAAAACGCCTAATTCCACAATCAACTGAACAAAGACTTGAAATAGATGAGTGATTTAGGGGTCCAATTAAGCACTTGGTCCCCAATATTGATGAAGACACCAATCTACCCACCATTTCTTTGATAGGAATCTCAGGAGTGCGGTTGTTGGGGCCTCAAGGGCATTCTTGTGCTATCTCGTGAATAACTGCCAGAATCCTAACCACGTCGGACTTCCGAATCGTCAGCGTGAAGGTCTTGATCATCTCGTGATCTTATTGAGTCCCAAAACTCCTGGCCCATTGAAAATGATCAGCTCCTCGCCTAATGATTCGTATGATTCATTTTTCTTATTCGTGATCTCACATTCAAGTAGGGCCGGTCCGGTACCAGATATTGGAGTGGTCGGATCGAAAGCACCTGGCCTACATTGAACCAAGCACAAATTATGCCTTCCAGGGACTACACTTGGTCGTAATCCAACCTGTTGTCGTATGTTCTTCGGTTCGAGTCGAAACCCGGTGTACCGGCGAACGGCCAGTTCGGCTAGATTCCAATGAGCATTAAGCAATCACTGCTTAAGGGTAGCCAGCGAATAACGTATTGCTATGGTTCGAATCAGACCCAGGTATGAGGATTTCGAGGGATTTTGGTACGTATACACTTGAACCGTTAAACACACATCGCAATCCCAGAAAATGTGTCCATGAGGGGCTGATAAACAAGATGGCATTCATCCAAAATGAACGGTTTATTAAATTATTACTATGAGAGGTTTATGCCGGATGCCAATTATACCCACAGGGTAAACGGGGAATCAACTATTTCAGACTTATTGGTAGAGTCCGGAGTCACCGAGGCAGTCAGCAACAGTGGTGATCTTGAACCCAGACTTGATCACAGTATCCAAGATGCTGCCAGCAACGTTGATGGTGCTGAGTTGGATGTCGTGTTGGAGGGAGATGAAGCGGTCGTTCTTCTTGTCAGCCTTGGCGAGAGTATCCTTGTAAACCTTGAGGGTCTTCTGAGAGTTCTTGTGTTCCCAGTCAAGGGTGTCGACATTCCAGTTGATGACCTTGTAGCCCAACTCCTTCATGACGGCGAGGGACTTGGTGCTAACCTCACCGTAGGGTGGGCGCATGTATTGGGGACGCTTGCCAATCACCTTGAAGATGGCATCAGAGGTCTTTTGCATCTCGGAGCGGATCTTGGAATCGGAGGACTTGGCAAGGGAGATGTGGGTGTAGGTGTGGGAACCAATGTGGTGGCCTTCATCGTAGGCACGCTTGAGGAATTGGCGACCTTGGGAGGACTCGAGCACTGCAGAGAGAGAGAGAGAGAGCGGGGGGGGAGAGAGGTGAATAGTTAGTGTACTGCCTCAGAATTCATCAGGGAAGACTGGTCCCACTACTAAAATGCGACCAATCCAACTGGCCAGTGGTACTTACTTTCACCGACAACGAAGAAAGTGACCTTGACGTTTCTGGCCTTCAGGTCATCAAGGAGTCTGCCGGTGTATTCACTTGGTCCATCATCGAAAGTAACGGCGAAGGAACCGGCTTTGTTGCAAGTCTCAATGACCTTGCCAGTGGGAACTTTGCCTCCGGGGGTGTTGGTGGGTTGAGGCTGAGGCTGGCTGCCTTTGCAGTACTCCTCGGTGTTTCCACACCATCCGTACTCGGAGCAGCAGTAGCCGGCTGGGCATTGGACAAAGACGTTGCCCTTCAATCCACAAGTCCAGTCACTGGAGATGACGGTCTTGGTGGGGTTGGGGCCAGTAGTGGTACTAGGCTTGCTAGTGGGCTTCACAGAAGTGGTGGGCTTGGCGGTGGTGGTGGGCTTGGAGTTCTTGCATTGGAACAAGCAGTCGGTGACACAGTGCTCCTTGCTGGTTCCACACCTGAAATCGAAAGAATGTTGAGTATCCTGTTGAGTGTCGGAGCCCTCGACTGAGCGGTGGGCAGTTGGGGATAGGATAGATAGGACTTACCATCCATAGGTTGAGCAACACTCGCCGCTAGGGCAAGTGACTTTCTCACCATTGATCATCCCGCATCTATCATCCTTGGAAACACGAGCTTGAGTAGCAGTGACCTGGAGGAAGACGGCAATGGAGATAAGCACAGCTTTAGAGAAATACATTGTTGAATTGATGGATACTGACTCCCAATCAAGAACGCACTATCCCTTAAATACCCAAGTTCAAAACTTGGCTTCCTCAAATGGAGCAAAGGGATTCCTACATTATCCCATCAATGTTGCACTGCATTTGTGGCCCTAGATTCCAACAAAACAGATAGCTCCAAGGTAGAATGTACACATCGGTTTGGCACCTTGTATGACCATACGTATATGCGAAGTTGAACTGTTCCATATGCGAGTGGGCAAAATAAGCTGATCAGCATTTATTGGATCGATTTCCATTCCCGGAACCTCGATTCGCCGGTCGAGAGAAATGGGGGCATCTGCGAAATCGTCGATATTTTCGTTCAACGGGCGAATCCCTTTTTTCCATTAAGGTGGCCGATAGTAGCTATATCAGGATTCTTTGGAAATCTTGGTGGTTAATCGGAATCATTGCGCATGCATGAAGACTTTGTAAAACCCGGTATGAAGCCGGTCAGTTGTACCTTAGGCCATTCTGACTATTGGTCCATCAGCAGGTAATTTTCCCTCCAACCAAAAAAGACACCATCCCACGTTTGGATGATAGTTTATCCTGGCAGCGGAAAAATTCTTGGTTGAATATAGAGGCTGATTTCCATCAACAGCTCAATCTTTCAAATCTACCAGTCCTACGTGGGATTCCCACTCGAATGCAATCTTGGAACAGCAACCATTTCATGGACGAAAAGGTTTATTAAATTATGATAAATATGACCTCAAAATTCGACGTAAATTACGTTAAGAACAAATTTAGCTAGACCAGAGTCTTATTGGTAAAGACCGGAGTCACCGAGGCAATCAGCAACGGTGGTGATCTTGAACCCAGACTTGATCACAGTATCCAAGATGCTGCCAGCAACGTTGATGGTGCTGAGTTGGATGTCGTGTTGGAGGGAGATGAAGCGGTCGTTCTTCTTGTCAGCCTTGGCAAGGGTATCCTTGTAAACCTTGAGGGTCTTCTGAGAGTTCTTGTGTTCCCAGTCAAGGGTGTCGACATTCCAGTTGATGACCTTGTAGCCCAACTCCTTCATGACGGCGAGGGACTTGGTGCTAACCTCACCGTAGGGTGGGCGCATGTATTGGGGACGCTTGCCAATCACCTTGAAGATGGCATCAGAGGTCTTTTGCATCTCGGAGCGGATCTTGGAATCGGAGGACTTGGCAAGGGAGATGTGGGTGTAGGTGTGGGAACCAATGTGGTGGCCTTCATCGTAGGCACGCTTGAGGAATTGGCGACCTTGGGAGGACTCGAGCACTGCAGAGAGAGAGAGAGAGAGCGGGGGGGGAGAGAGGTGAATAGTTAGTGTACTGCCTCAGAATTCATCAGGGAAGACTGGTCCCACTACTAAAATGCGACCAATCCAACTGGCCAGTGGTACTTACTTTCACCGACAACGAAGAAAGTGACCTTGACGTTTCTGGCCTTCAGGTCATCAAGGAGTCTGCCGGTGTATTCACTTGGTCCATCATCGAAAGTAACGGCGAAGGAACCGGCTTTGTTGCAAGTCTCAATGACCTTGCCAGTGGGAACTTTGCCTCCGGGGGTGTTGGTGGGTTGAGGCTGAGGCTGGCTGCCTTTGCAGTACTCCTCGGTGTTTCCACACCATCCGTACTCGGAGCAGCAGTAGCCGGCTGGGCATTGGACAAAGACGTTGCCCTTCAATCCACAAGTCCAGTCACTGGAGATGACGGTCTTGGTGGGTTTGGGGCCAGTAGTGGTACTAGGCTTGCTAGTAGGCTTCACAGAAGTGGTGGGCTTGGTGGTGGTGGTGGGCTTGGAGTTCTTGCATTGGAACAAGCAGTCGGTGACACAGTGCTCCTTGCTGGTTCCACACCTGAAATCGAAAGAATGTTGAGTATCCTGTTGAGTGTCGGAGCCCTCGACTGAGCGGTGGGCAGTTGGGGATAGGATAGATAGGACTTACCATCCATAGGTTGAGCAACACTCGCCGCTAGGGCAAGTGATTTTCTGTCCATTGATCATCCCGCATCTATCATCCTTGGAAACATGAGCTTGAGTAGCAGTGACCTGGAGGAAGACGGCAATGGAGATAAGCACAGCTTTAGAGAAATACATTGTTGAGTTGGAGGAGATTACTGAATAACAATGTACGTGCAAGGTGACTTTTATATTTGAAGAAGACAGTTGCTCTAAGTGTTTGCTAGCTTGAAGTTCAATTAATGTCGTACGGCAGAGAGATTCACTCACTAAACTGAACGATGTAATTACCATCTGTGAGACATTAGATAAATTTTTGGAATTGTAGAATTGATCCACTTGACCCTGCGTGGAAATTTCGAACACTCCGCGATGACGTAACGGTGCGTGATATCCAATATTTCTCCATCCGTTCCCTTTCACCTTTTGTTGAACTGAACAATCAAATTTACTGTCGGTTCGTAGATTGGCCAGGCCATGGTAACCTAGGTTTTGTTCAATTCTCCAAGAGAAGATTCCTTGGCTTATTCGTTGCGCGTTTTGGACGGAAAAGATGTAGAGTTTCAGATATAGCGATGCGTCATGCAGTGAAGAAATATGCAAGAGGTTATTCAATTTAAACTATTAGGCCGGGATTTTCAAGCCATTTGGATGTTGAGTGCCACACCCCGTGCAGCAGGTTGCATTAACATGCTAGAGATTTGGTTCCTGAAAATCTTGCAGTATTTAGTAGTATTTTTTGATATACCATCTTAGATTGACAAAATATTCCTATCCATGTTTAAAGTAGGATTTAATGAGCTTAATCATTATTAACTGAATCTAATTTATTGCGCTAGTGTGGAAAAAATCAACTAGAATTCAAAAACATTGGTCATGCAAATTGATAATGCTTCTAGAATCCAGACCTATTGGTAGAGTCCGGAGTCACCAAGGCAGTCAGCAACGGTGGTGATCTTGAACCCAGACTTGATCACAGTATCCAAGATGCTGCCAGCAACGTTGATGGTGCTGAGTTGGATGTCGTGTTGGAGGGAGATGAAGCGGTCGTTCTTCTTGTCAGCCTTGGCAAGGGTATCCTTGTAAACCTTGAGGGTCTTCTGAGAGTTCTTGTGTTCCCAGTCAAGGGTGTCGACATTCCAGTTGATGACCTTGTAGCCCAACTCCTTCATGACGGCGAGGGACTTGGTGCTAACCTCACCGTAGGGTGGGCGCATGTATTGGGGACGCTTGCCAATCACCTTGAAGATGGCATCAGAGGTCTTTTGCATCTCGGAGCGGATCTTGGAGTCAGAGGACTTGGCAAGGGAGATGTGGGTGTAGGTGTGGGAACCAATGTGGTGGCCTTCATCGTAGGCACGCTTGAGGAATTGGCGACCTTGGGAGGACTCGAGCACTGCAGAGAGAGAGAGAGAGAGAGAGAGAGGGGGGGGAGAGAGGTGAATAGTTAGTGTACTGCCTCAGAATTCATCAGGGAAGACTGGTCCCACTACTAAAATGCGACCAATCCAACTGGCCAGTGGTACTTACTTTCACCGACAACGAAGAAAGTGACCTTGACGTTTCTGGCCTTCAGGTCATCAAGGAGTCTGCCGGTGTATTCACTTGGTCCATCATCGAAAGTAACGGCGAAGGAACCGGCTTTGTTGCAAGTCTCAATGACCTTGCCAGTGGGAACTTTGCCTCCGGGGGTGTTGGTGGGTTGAGGCTGAGGCTGGCTGCCTTTGCAGTACTCCTCGGTGTTTCCACACCATCCGTACTCGGAGCAGCAGTAGCCGGCTGGGCATTGGACAAAGACGTTGCCCTTCAATCCACAAGTCCAGTCACTGGAGATGACGGTCTTGGTGGGGTTGGGGCCAGTAGTGGTACTAGGCTTGCTAGTGGGCTTCACAGAAGTGGTGGGCTTGGTGGTGGTGGTGGGCTTGGAGTTCTTGCATTGGAACAAGCAGTCGGTGACACAGTGCTCCTTGCTGGTTCCACACCTGAAATCGAAAGAATGTTGAGTATCCTGCTGAGTGCCGGAGCCCTCCACTGAACGGTGGGCAGTTGGGGATAGGATAGATAGGACTTACCATCCATAGGTTGAGCAACACTCGCCGCTAGGGCAAGTGACTTTCTCACCATTGATCATCCCGCATCTATCATCCTTGGAAACACGAGCCTGAGTAGCAGTGACCTGGAGGAAGACGGCAATGGAGATAAGCACAGCTTTAGAGAAATACATTGTTCGAGAGGATTTTGACCACATACACTATTTTCCTGACCCTTATATAGTTGGTAGACACCGCGGATGCAAAATACACTCAAGTGTTACACAAGTTTGAACTGATTTTTCGTAGGAACATTCAAGCCCACATGTTTGTAACTGCTAAATTGGTCCAACATTTATGACCAGGCGCAACTAAAAGTCGGTCATACTCTTGTTTTTTACGTAGTGCGCAATCAAAAAATCTTTACTGGCCCAACTTCCATTGACATTAATGGACCCTAATCCTAGAGCAGATGAGCAGTGTTCTCGTAAAAACATCTTCCCTGTATATCACTTTCCGGTTGAGATGGCCTAGATCAAAGCTTTAGGAGGTATTGTTACCTCATCACCTCTGATTCGATTTATCATCTACGGTGCCGAGAGGTTGGGTAGCTCCGTTTTTTTACGTTTTCCCGATAATGTTACGCATGATTTGCTAACTAACACCAATTGACGCCACCTGGTAAAACCAGCATGGAGATGTACGACGTGGACGTATTCAGTAATGATCAATGTAAGCACTTTCTCCGTTTCCAACCCAAGATACACCTTATTCGATCAGGTCATTAGTGCATATAGGCCGTAGTACTTCCGGGCCAGCAATAGCAACGTGTATCAAGGATCCAGATTTTTCATTCTCAAAAGGATCATCGTAGTGTGGCGGATCTCAAGATTAGCAGTATTGGAGATGTTGAGGTTTGGCTAGCATCGGTTGATCACTACCAAACTCCCAGGAGAGCACTGGCGAAATCATAGAATTTTCATTCCGAATGGTTTCTTCTTTATCGCTGTGAACCTGCATTGTGGGGGTTGAATGTTACTCGAGCTTCTACAACCCAGCGATTGGCATGAGGACTGCCATTGCCAAGGTGAAATTACAAGCACCTTCAATATGCTACGTAAATTACCATAATGGTTACATTGCATGGTGCGAAGTGTCGATATTATTAGCAAACTATTAATAGCGCGTCAATAATCATGGCTTTAGTGCTGTCATCATCAAGATCCCAGCTTCTTGTAACGAATGACATCATGTGGTTTGTAACATGCACCGATGAATGGCAGACTCTCTCTTAGCTGAGCATATATTATAATGTTAACTAGACCAGGGAAGCGTTTGGATCTCAAGCCAAATTTATCCGAGATTTTTGATGACGAAATCATCGTCGCTTCAGCGAGGCTTTCTAGATGGGGGCTTGATTTGCACTTTCTATGATATTCGAATGCCTTTCAGTTGGCTAAATTAGTCTAGAAATAGCATGATTGACGATTGGCATTCACGGTCTGGTATACGCCATCCTATCGGTGATGAACTTGGTATTGTCCATGGTAGTCTCTCCCGCAGCGATTTCATCCAACCATTCTAGACCCTACTGTCAGTTGAGTGGGGTGCTTTCCCACTCAATAGTTGGTATCACATAGGACAGTGGTTCAAAAGCCGGTCTAGCTTGATCCTCATTCAGCTGCCACCAAATTACTGTGTGTAACAATCTGGAATTCACCATTCTTCCGCCAGTTTTCTTGAGACATTGGCGTGGTGGAAAACCAGTTTCTTCCGTAAACATCAGGCAAAGATTGATACTTTTACTGCTTTTGTTAGATTTGGGAGTCCCTCATACTGGTATTTAACTGGCTTGCGGCCAAAACGAAACCTACAGTTAGATGCTAGGCGATGGGGTAAAAAGGAGAGTAGTTCATCCGAGACATCAGCGGTTTGTGCTAGGCATTTGCTCACTTCGAAAACAGTAGAAGGCTTGATCAACATAATTCCACATCGCTAGTTTCATTGTGAGAAACAGATCTGCGCAGTGAGGCTCATTGGCCTTCTACATATCAGACTTTGGGATTCGTACGCGAGCCACAACTCATTGTTTGCCATTGCCATATTCAAAGCACTGGTTATTCAGGTCTTGGCGATGCGGCGGATTCCAGATAGGTTGCAAATAGCCCTCCTGCTAAATCAGCAGACTGTCCGGCATATCAGGTTAAGTCCAGATATGCTTAAATCACATATGATTGAGCAAGTCGACATGGCTGATTAGTATCACGTTGTTGCCTACCTGCAGCTTATCCATTGTAGACTGGAAAATCATTCGTATAATAATTCTTAGATTGATACTAGGATCATTTGGCTATCGCAGAATGTGATCAACATATGACTACAATACTATTCAACAACAGATTTGCTTTAAGCGTTCTATCTCAACATCCCCAACAACATTGCGGAGGCGATGTGTATGATTGGTAGCTAGAATAGAGAACTTCGTCAAGCTAACCACTTCAACAAGCAATAATCTAAACAAGCGTGTATAACTCAATTGTGTTGCGACAATTGTGGGCAGATTCGAAAAAAGTGTACATTGTGGTCTGGAAGGCTGTCTTAAAGTATTCATACTCTCCCAAAGAACATGTGATATTCACAAATTCTACTCTATATTATACGGAACTTCGGATAGGCTTCATTGATGTAAACTGAATCTATAAATAGGCGTCCAATGATATTAATCTATATTGCGGAGTATGGCTGTCTCTTCACATGCTATGCCACATGATACATGAAAAATTTGCTTCCATGGCAGATTCAGCTTGGCCAGAATAAACAGTTTTTAACAGTGATCCTATTAGCCTAAAGTATACAGGAGATTAACTTAAAGATACAAATATGGCCTTTAGCCTGGCTTAGTATATATTTGAAAAATGCTACTAGATTTAGTGTTAGGTCATCAGATCTGAGAGTCTGTGATGATCATTTCAAAGTCATCAAAATATTGGGGGGGGGTAGATTTTGGCCTTCCAGTAGACAACCACGTCACTTCATTTCTTATACATCCTTGTCAAGTAGGCCCTCAGCAATGTTCATAATTCACAACTCCAAGCACTAGTATTGTCATTGCTAAGTCCTTTTATTTCGAACATGTTACAACAAACAGCTGCGCCGAGGAATATATTTTACTTTAATTATCAGCCATTGTCAACCTGAAAGCAAACAGATCAGCTTACTGTAAATAGATGGCTTACCCCATACTTGCACGCAACTACTCATTGTCATATATGACATAACATGTTCTTGAGCTCCGCTTTATTGTACTAAAAAGTCGATACTATTGCAGTACTACTGGGGGGCTATAGATGAGTTGTGGATAGCTAGAAGATTTGGATGACATTCACCTGCTAGTTTATTGAGTCCATTTTTTCACGTTTAGGATAATTTTGTAGAATTAATCATAGGAGCGTGCTTAGGGAGGTCCGCGGAGGTGGTATATATAGTTTGGGGTTATCTTGGTGAGTTTGTGAATTCTGATAGCTTCCAAGATTTCACTGATTCAAGAATTAACTATGATCTTAACTGTCGAACCCTGAGTATATAGGCACTAGGCAAATATCCTACAAACCAAATTGATAGAGCTCTAATAGAGCACTTGTATATTTAGTAGATCCTTGTGTTATCACTTAAAGGAATGCCTTTAGGAAGGTCACAGGAACCAGGGTTGGGTTTGGGGTAAGTTTGAAATCCAATCACTTCAAAGTCTTCTGGCAATTCTTGGAATTAATAAGTGTCTCAGGACAATATTCATACAATTGGCCAAGCAATAAATTATAGTGCTTGAATAATTTAGGCGCTAAACCAAATGATTGCAACAATCTCTATGTGGTGAATACATGCATGGGAAACGCTGCTATTTAGTTCCAGTGGATCGCTCAAAAGTGGTATCTTCTTGCTTCGTGACTAGCCGCTTTTTGGTGCCCATGGATAAAATTTGCCACATGTACAAGGGTTTTGTTGTATCAAGCCAGGCATTCCATGATCCGTCACATAATGATAACAAAGTATCACTTGAAAGCATGCTGCATAGATTCGAGGCATTGAGTACTCAACCTCCATCCTTGCTATAAAAGATGCTCTACAGTCCATGATCTCCAGCTATCCTTCCATACTACCACTGCGTAGCACCCAAAATACCTGCTTCCAATTGTACACCAGATATGCCCTTCAGTAAGCTCTCCTCAAAAAACACCAGCGTAGGCAGAGTGATGCGTACCATAATCGCATTGCCTAAATATTCTTGGTGCATCTGATATACATGGCTGACTGGCACCAGTGCGAATGTATCGCTTGAGCATGACTCAAACCCATATTCAGGATGCCACTGAGCAATCCTCGCGTCTAAGCCACTTAACTGCCAATACCACTGGGCCCAACATGTTGCGAGTAATACAATTGCGGATTTGTGGTTAGGTTACTCCCGAAAATTTCCAATGAACTAGAAGCCAACAAGTCGCAAGGTGGCTACTACTGATCGTTTGATAGGCCTTCACAGTTGCTGTCACCTTTATTGCGTGGGCTTTGGTCTATGCAGCTTTATCCTCGTCTTATCGTTGATGAGTATGCTATTGTCATCCTGTTTTGCCGTATACTGGATTGTTCCTGTTCCGAGTATGAGATTTGGCAGATTGTTGCTCTCCTAATAAACTGGGTATAGATCGGCCGGCTTGATAGCCATCACGCACCCCATATGATGCTCTTTGCACACGATCAATCGATGACCACAATGGATGGTTCAAGAGGGTAAACTACATTCCATTTATTTATCAAAAGCGAATCGTGACTCCACATGTCTGCCATGCTGTGAATCCGCACCTACCAATCCGTAGAGCATCAACAGAATGGAAATCAGCCAAATTTCAGGTCGCTACAGTTGCTGGGTTAGTTGTTATCGATGCAGAAAAAATGGCCAAGTCAAGATGGCCACTATTCCGTCTCCGAGTCTTCCCGGATCTTCCTGGCTCGCTTGGAGCTTTCTAAACGTTCGCTTTCTAACAAGTCGTCGATGTCGCAGATTCGCCATCTCCAGTTAGGTACCTTGTGTTCAGGTAGCCATGGCTTCGACATGGCCTCTGCTGGTTCAAAGTATGGGCTCTCAAAACTGACCACCAAGGGGCGTCTGGCGAAGTCGGTTTTAAAGACATCGTTATCTCGTTTAAGTTGGAATAGTACATCTGCGTCAAACATGACATCCACTTTGGCGTAAAGGCCTTCATGCAGATCCTGAATAAAACTGCGCTCGGCTGATTTGATTGTCTTTTTGGAGATCGCTACCTTCAGAGTCATCCATTGAAATATACGATATTGTTCCTGTAGGCTGAACGCTTTCTTGGGCCCCCGGGTCACCCAAACGTCTCTCAAGTAAACGTGGTGAACCTTTGGGACCTCGATGTTTAATGTGTATCCTTTACGTTTTAATTCTTCGAGTTCTTTACTGTATCGGTCATATAAATCGCTTGCTAGCATATCGTTCAAGCGTTCCTTGTTTCCTTCCGATATCCCTGAGAATAATGGTACAAGTGCCAGTTTGGCTAAAACAAGAAGTTAGAGTTCGGCTCTGATTACCTCTCCCACGACTTCTATGGGAAAGGTACGTTGGTATAGCAGGTCATACCTCCATTCAGAAATTCGCCAGGAAAGTAGTCCCTAGTAGTGTACGCTTTAATATCCCCAAAGGCAAACCAGGAACTGATCGCCTGGCATAAGCCGACTGGGAGTAAGTTTTGAATAAAGGTAAACGGTTTGTCGAGCCTATATGGATACTGCTGTATGCGAGCAGGATCAGAGCCGCAAAGCCATGCTATAGATTCGGAAGAGTGAGTTCAGGGTTCTAAGTTAAACTTTAAGACAAATGCCTCGAGAACTTACGGAAATCGGGTTGTGGGAAGTGCTCTGGTGCGGGGTGGTGGTCCTCCGGTGGAGTCCCTTTAGGTGCAGGAGGTGGTTGGGGGATGGGCTCGTTCGAGTGCCCAGGGAGTGGTGAGGAAGTGTAACCTCGTATACCCAGAATTCTTGGAACAGTCAGAGCATGTTTTGAGAAAGGTTTCAATGATAATGGGCGATGTAATAACATGTTCAAGTTGCAGAATTTGTGGATGATTTCGTTCATTTAGCAGAAGCAGTCAATCCCTTCGCTTTCGTGGTCTCAAAGACACGTCGATTGGATCATCACCCAGGCACTACGTCATAAGGCTGTCAAGCAGTGTCTCTGGAGTGGGGTTGGATTGAAGGGCTACCCCATCTCTGTGCCATCCCATACTCATGCTCTATTTGTTATGTATAATCGACCTCCCCTGACGATCTACCCAATGACCAATAGAATCTTCAGAGAACGGATTTGGTTGTAGTGTAGCTGAGATGCATTCCTTGTTAGGAATGGTCTCGTGGAAACAGTCAATCATAATGAAATGATTGTGCGAGGTGAAACGGTGTTAAGCGACATGATTGTGCAATAATGCCGATCCGGTAAGAGCCCAAGGTGTTTAATACAATAAAGTTGTATCTGAACCCGTCATTCTTACACTAATGGCAGTCCTCCGTACCAGGGTAGCATTGTCTAGCATTCCCCCGACACATCACACTTCACAACGGTAAGTTGCGAAGGTTCAATCCCCACTCTATGCGCTGTCTGAAAGTTCTACATACTAATACCGGAGTCCCAGCCAAGGTATGAACTTACGAACACTATCATCGAATACTCACACAATAAGGAAGAGCTCAATACTCGTCAGCATGCCATAGCATTGTGTAGAAGGATGAATCACCGTATGTGCAAATCGGTGGCACACGAAAGTAAGGTAGTATGTACGACAACAACCAATATAAAACCAAGGTACACATTTATATAGGTTAGATTAAGTTAACAAACAAGGATGAGGGGGGTTAGGTTCACACAGCTTCCATTATGAACAAATATTCTACAGATCTTGTACAAAAAAGAAAGCACTTTCACAAAAGCGAGTTTAAAGCAGTAAGCTAGCAGTGACTGCAGTTAAAGGTAGCAGTAGTTTGGCTTTCACAATAGCTATAATACATATACTAGAGGCAACCATCGTCAATGCGATGATATACGGTTTCTCTGTTGCCAAAAGGGCCATGGCAATCCGGCTTGCAGCCTGTGATCCCACCAACAGGACGCCACATAATAGCACAAAGAGCAAGGGGAATTCAAAAGAAAACAGGCGATTGATCAATCGGACCAGAGTATTGAATAAATATAGCGAAATCAAGAAAACCGCTTGTACTAGCATCAACAAACTGGCAATGGCTATGGTCAGGAAGAGCAACACTAGAAATTCTTTGGCACCAGTTATCGCAGCAAACACGCCGGTGATGCCAAAAAGTAGAAGGAACTGCTTTATCCCGGTGATCGCGACCGCTACGGACGACACTGCGAAGATGATGACCGTCTCCTGAACTCCCAAGAAGCTTGCTACCGTGCTAGCCAAAACAAATATCCCCAAGAACTTTTGGGTGCTGGTCACAGTGGCGGTGACCAGTGAGAAACTAAATACAATGAAGAATTCCTTTGCAGTGCAAACCATCGTTGTGGTCGCCGCCAAAGTTAAAATGGTCAACAGGTCACCCACATTGGGGACCACAGATGCCACTGAAGCTAGTAGCAGTGCCATAAGGAGTTCCCGTGGGCTGGCCACGACTGCCGCCACAACAATCATCCCCAATATGACCAAGAGCTCATGAGTGACCACAGACATGAGCTTAGCCCGAGTGCTACGTACGAAGGGGACAACGGAAACCCCCAACGTAGTTCTAAGGTTGACACTTTTGCCGAACAGGGTGATAATTTTAAATGAGGAGATGTTTGGAAGCGGCTGGGGGATGATGGGTGATTCGGACATCCTGTACGGTAATATAAACAACTTCCACTGGTATGGGTCAGTATTTGTTCAATGCTATGTGACGCTATCCAAGTGGTTATAACAAAGAACTCTACGCATTTCGAGGCAGTGTGTCGGCTATATATAGGCCTCAACAAAGTATGACATCAGTGCGGTCGTATGTCAAAATCGGATGGAGAATTACGAACAAATAACAGCTTACGATGTCAAGGGGTTTGTGAGATCACGATCACCGCCCAAATGGTTGCAGCTCAGATTATCTAGCTAGGGCAACTGAGTCATCCTGAAGGCGTTTCCTTTCCGCGAGGCCCCATCATTGGTGATCCAGTGATAAAACGGAGTAGAGCACCCACCCACTGTGTTGAGGAGCTGTGCGAGAGCCTGTTGTTTGCCATGCTGGATTAGATCCCGCTCACGATGGTCTATGATGTGCCTACTTTCTTTGGTATGTCCACTGGCCGATCCGCCACCCATCACTGCGTGAGTCTGTTAAACACCAAAGCCTGGATCCTGTGGCATCCCAGCCACCTCTGGAAATACTCAAAGCTCGTGAGCCGGGAATGCTTAAGATGCTACAAGATAATGCGATTCTCGCCATCATATTTGAAACCTCATCAGCGTTGCTTTCGGGCCATCAGGTGACCTTTATTATCTCCAAGAGACATGCACAGATAGCTTGAAGACAGGCGATTCAGATAATGTAGATGCTCCCGCAGGGCCGTGATTGGCTACGCCGTGGACAAAACCAGTTAGGAAGAGGAGCACCTTGATTATATCCCCGCCAAACATTCACCAAAGGGATATTAGTGTCGATAAGTACAATGCATGAAAGATTCACGAAGATTGGCGATGAAAATAATGCGCAACTGTTTCGAGTCTATTTGCATTAGCTTTCAATGGAGCAGTGTCATCTATTTGGTGCGAGTGTTAGTCATGCAGTTCCCTATGCCTTGGTGGATCTTGATGTTTGAGATTTCAAATTGGGAGTAAGATAAGCGGCCTTGAATGCAACTGCGACAACTATTGCGAGATCGTGGTTGGGAGTGGCTTGTGAGGAATGGCTGACTATGGCATGCGTGTTGTGATGTCTCAAACGCTTCCGAATCCTCAGCTTCCTACCTGGATGCAAAAGCTGATGACTGCTTTTGATATGCACCGCCGGAAAGGTCGAGCGAAGGCGCCTTTGAACGTAGCAGCACCATTTTCCTTTGCATGCCGCTAATGTGCTGTCTTATGGTTTATGTTGTATGGATTGCTGCTTTTGGCCGGGGTAAATAGTTATGATAAGATAACCTGGATATGAAATACCGGAATTCCTTCATTTAGCCTCAGCAATTCCCGATTAATCAATGCCTGATGTTCACCAGTATGAATAGTCATCCAACCCTCAAATACCCGGAACAGCTCGCATGTGATCCGTTTAAAGTAGATCTCCTTGTGATCCGCTACTACGTAGACATTACAATTGAGCCCCCAGCCCATTTAATGTCGGCTCTGATGATGCCTAGTAGGGCAGCTCGGATTCTAATATTTAAAGTTGACTTGATTGACTTGTCCGTTGGGCAGTCCATAATGCCAAATGTACATACACACACACGCACGCACACACACACACATTTATATATACATATGTGCAGGAATGAATCTAAGCGTGAACATGGATCTTCATCTATGCCAAATATACTTGAGTGCGTCCTTACTCAATCGACTGGGCGCTGTCAGGTCAACTGCTCACAATTAGTACCGATTGTACAGTGGCTAGTATTGAATATTGCTATCATTTTTGACCTACAGTAAATGGTGGCTGGGTTTTGTGCTGTCTAGCATGTTCCTACTTGATTGGCTGCCCTCAACCAGTAATCAGCACCAATTATCGACTGCGATACACACAGTACACGGCTCAATGGATGTTATATTTACTCTCTGGTTTTAGCAAATTCCTTGATTACAGTACCAAGATAACCGGTATGTGGTAAGGTGCACCAGATGATTTGTAGGCCTCCGCCTGGATTGCTTCAAGGAGTGTTTGGCAGTGATATGCATGTGTCACTATACATATTTCATATCTGTTGTGGAGATTTAGTTCTACACATTCTCCAGTATATATTGCCAAGGCACAGGTTGATCAAAGTAAGGGAAACAGGAAAAACCAAGTCTTATTGTTTAGACCTTCAATAATACAAGGTTAGAGGTACTTTAGATTGAATCCAGTATGAGTGTTTCCTCCAATATCAAGCTTCCTTAATTATAGCATGCACATCAATTTTAAACCATTGCTTTGGCAATTGACACAAAAGATTCCTATATTATTACTACTGGCTAAAGATAAGGTAGTTGTGAAATGATGAAGCCTTAACTTACTTACCCTGTGAGAGTATAGCTGTAATGTTGAAAGAATCTGCAATATACTGAAAATGTTTGAGAGACCAAGTGTACTATATGATCTTGACATTTTGAATGCAAATGTGGTATTCATAGTTTCATGTTGTCTTGGCAGAGCAATATGTAAAACAGGCATAGGAAGGACCTAAGAGTATATTCAGAAAGCTTGGACCTATTAGACAACTCTTAGATCATTCATGTCTCAGGTACATGTCACTTAAGGGAGGGAAAGTCACCAAGGTAGGTGAAATCTTTATTTGATTTCAGACAGGTCTAACTACAAACAAAGAAGCCAGCTGGGAATAGAAGATTCCCAAAGTAAACACTAAGTTGAATATGAATAAATCTAAGCTAAAGTTAAGGCAGTATCCCAGAGTACACTGGAGTTCCGGTTCATGGGGGAGTTAGGTAGATAAGCTTGAGAGATATAATAATCCTTTAGGAAGTGGGTAACAGCAGGTGAAGGGGAGTTTTTGATAAGTGAAGCAAATCTTGAGAGCAGAGATTCCTCTAATGAGAAGGTCTGGTAAACTGCAGAATCAGGAAACTCTTCAAAGGCATGGTCAGTAGGTTCCCACAAAAATTGGTCAGAGATATTTTGAGAGAATTGTTTGGCAATACTTTTGTCAAGTACTACCTCTAGAGTGTAATGGTTGATAAATCTCATTTAATAGGGGGGTGGGAAAGTCTCCAAGTTGGTGAAATCTTTATTTGAGTCAAGAACTAATCTAAGTACAAATAAAGAAGCCAAGTAAGTAGTCTAGAATCTCTCTAATAAGTAATCTAGCTTATGTTTTGTCTCATCTCTAATGTTTGTTTCAACAAAGTAAAGCTTATGAGGGGTAAATGTAAAATAGAAGGGTTTTGGGGGAAGTACTAATTGTAGATGCTTCTGATCAAATAATCCAAGACTGGAACCAAGCCTGGGACTAGGTGTAGTAGGAAAGGTGTGTGGACTTGTAAGTAGCTCTGCAACATAGATCTTGGATGGTCCTGTGCCAGTAGCCATGATTTCTTAGCTTTTTGAAGTGTTGAAGCAAGCTCTGTTACTACAGCAGAGCCAACCAGGGTGTGCCAGCAGGAAGATGTTAGAGAGGAGTTAGATTTAAGCCATTGTTTGATGGAGGGGTTATGTAATTTCTGAAGTTTGACTAGGAAGGAAGCATGGAGATAGACCATTTGGATTTGGTATGGGTAGAACCCAAAGGCTCCTTTAGTTGCATGCATATTGGGAGATACTGGAAGATAGGGTACCAAGGATCTGATACACTGATGGAGAAGTTTATATTCAGGTGGAACTTTGAGTCAGTGCCATGTTGAAAAAATGGCAGGCCTAGATATATTGCTGTAGGTTTTGGCAGAATGCTAGTGTTCTGTATAGGGTTAGGGTGTAGGTGTTATAGTCAGGGCTAGGAAAGGGTAGGGGAGGGAAAGTCACCAAGGTAGGTGAAATCCTTATTTGATTTCAGACAAGTTTAACTGCAAATAAAGAAGCCAGCTGGGAATAGAAGATTCCCAAAGTAAACACTAAGTTGAATATGAATAAATCTAAGCTAAAGTTAAGGCAGTATCCCAGAGTACACTGGAGTTCAGGTTCATGGGGGAGTGAAGTAGATAAGCTTGAGGGATATAATAATCCTTTAGGAAGTGGGTACAGCAGGTGAAGGGGAGTTTTTGATAAGTGAAGTGAATCTTGAGATCAGAGACTCCTCTAATGAGAAGGTCTTGTAAACTGGAGAATCAGGAAACTCTTTAAAGGCATGGTTGGAAGGTTCCACTAAAACTGATCAGAGACATTTTGAGAGAATTGTTTGGCAATACTTTTGTCAAGTACTACCTCCAGAGTGTGATGGTTGATAAATCTCATGTTGACAATCTTGGATAAGTTATAACCTTGTTGCTTGAGATACATCCTATGCTCAGATATAGGAATAAACTCCACATTGGCAAAGTAGCAGACAGCCCAGTCAGTAGCAGGAGGCAAATCAAAAGTGGCAGGAAACTTTCTTTTGGTCTTGGGAGAAGCAGCAGGATGTCTTGAGGAAGCAGAAACAGACTTTTTGACAACTTCAGAGTAGGAAGAGTGAGCAGGAGCAGATGATTCTTGGGGAGTCTTGTTGGCAGGAAGAGTTGGCACAGGGACAATAAATTCTTGCAGATCAGAGAAGGCAGAAAAGAGCTTTAGGGGGGGAGACAGTCACCAACAGGTGAAATCTTTATTTCAGTTGAAACAAAGAAGCCAGTGCTACTGTTGTAGCTTTTATACAAGAGTGTGTAGCTGAGGGGAATTTGTAGGTAAGTTAAAAGAAGTGATGATAGTTCTACAGTGCTCAAGACACTGTTCAGTTGGAAGGGGGGTAGCAAGAGAGGTAAGAATGACTTGTGAACAACATTAATGAAGGGAATGTAATAAGGATTGATATTCATCATAAAGGGAGTGTGCTGCTGCAGATATTGCTGCCAAAGGTCTGTCAAGTACTTTAGGTAGGCCAGCTAGGGTTTTTCTGACTGCAGAATAAATTCAGCAAACTTCTTGACTTCAGGATCTCCAAGTATAGTTCTCCAGCAGGAGCCAGGTGTTGTGTGGTGTGTTCTCTTCCAGGCCTTAATCAGTGGGTTGTTGCAGTTGTGAAGTCTGAGGTATAACCTGGTTCTAAGGTAGAGAAGTCTGATCCTATAGGGCATAAACCCAAAAGCACCAAGAATAGCATGTCTGTAGGGGCATTCAGGCAAATGAGGCACCAAGGAGGTAATGCACCATACTGCAAACTTGTCAAGCTTAGTGCATTCTCTAGAAGTAAGAGAGAGAAGTGGTAAGCCAAATTCCAGGACAGGGAAGACAAACTGCTTGAGTAGAAGGAGGCAGCAGGGAGTTGAAGTTGTAGGAGGAGTAACAGCCAGTAGCTTGTGGAGTGCCTTTCTTGCCAGGATAATTCTCTTCTTCAGGTGTGCTCCAGAGTCTAGTCCAGTAGGAAGGAAAGGAAAGCCAAGATATGTAGCAGAAACCTGAGCAGGTAGAGTGGAGTTCTCCAAGTTGATGGGGGAGCCCAAAGGTACTGTCTTTGCAATAGAAAGCTGAAGATTATTCTTCTGCAGATACTGGTGGATGGTCTGGGAGTCTTGTTGCACATTGGAGGAGGATATTCTGATGTCATCAGCAAAGAGAGTAACCAGGCAGTCAGCTGAGAGTTGTTGTGTTGTATTATGATTAGTTTGGGGCTTGTTCTACAATGTAGAGGCTAATCAACAATATACAACAACTTCCAGTATGCTAATACTGAAATAGCTTATTGGGAGTTTGATATACCAATAGGAGATATAACTTTCACTAATTTGCTCAATCTTGGGCTCAAAATATACTGTAGGCAGTGTTTATCACTTCTACAGCAGTGTTCTGACCTTCTGTCAACTAATGGGCTTATTTAGGGTTAGGGTTAGGGTAGGGTAGGGTTAGGGTTAGGGTTAGGGTTAGGGTTAGGGTTAGGGTTAGGGTTAGGGTTAGGGTTAGGGTTAGGGTTAGGGTTAGGGTTAGGGTTAGGGTTAGGGTTAGGGTTAGGGTTAGGGTTAGGGTTAGGGTTAGGGTTAGGGTTAGGGTTAGGGTTAGGGTTAGGGTTAGGGTTAGGTTAGGGTTAGGGTTAGGGTTAGGGTTAGGGTTAGGGTTAGGGTTAGGGTTAGGGTTAGGGTTAGGGTT